>SNQJ01S0000544.1:222963-253517 GCA_010110895.2 Picea sitchensis
GTGTAGACCTTCCATGAACCTCCCAGCCTTAGACCACACTGCTCATCCCTCTCAGTAGTGGGTCACCCCCGAGCTGGGACTAAAGTCCACCTGGGTAAAGGGATTCCTAACCAGGCTAATGGTTCATAGGCAACAGGAAAGACTATGCCATAGGTGCCAACTCCAACTAACAACCTACAGTCCCTCATTCTCCACATGCCTATCCTAGCCTAGGAAGTATGCCCCTTCTCTGCTCANTCACACTGAAATAACAGTAAACGTATACATGCAACATATACAAGAAATACCCATAAATATACAAACAATTATAACCACACATAGGATAAACCCATAAAAATAAACACGTAAATAATAATGCAACATGTAAATTTCTCACACAATTGACACTTATCTTGGTAAGAATATCACCAACTGCGTGTAGACCTTCCATGAACCTCCCAGCCTTAGACCACACTGCTCATCCCTCTCAGTAGTGGGTCACCCCCGAGCTGGGACTAAAGTCCACCTAGGTAAAGGGATTCCTAACCAGGCTAATGGTTCATAGGCAACAGGAAAGACTATGCCATAGGTGCCAACTCCAACTAACAACCTACAGTCCCTCATTCTCCACATGCCTATCCTAGCCTAGGAAGTATGCCCCTTCTCTGCTCAACAATCCTTCGGCTGCCCCACTTCCTTTTCAGGCTTAAACAATAGGCCGAACAAGAAGTCTCAGAGCCCTGTAGCTACAGTTTAGCACCTTCAGGAAATCAATTCCCAATAATTCTCTCACCCAAAGAATTGCTCACGAGCCTGACAACCCACCTCTTCAATATACCACAGGCGTGACAACCCGCTTTTTCAATCCAGCTCTAAAGCTAACTAGCTACACCAACAAGTATGGTTATGGATATAGGTTCAAGTACAGTGACATAAAAGTATATGGAGGATAGTTGACTGCATGAGTGAAAGATCATGGTATCTTTGAATCCCTCACTAAATGATGGAAGTAATCCCCAAAAAATGAACTAATTCCCAACAATATGTATGCATGTCCTCAACTTCACACTTTTCATTTTGGGAGCTACTTTGGCCCACTTGTCCCCAACTTTAGAACTTAGGATAAAATAATTATCCATACTTTATAATTTAAGAAATATTAATACAATATTCCTTTTTGGCTTAAGCTCCCTAGCTCATCCCCTTTTCCTTAACTTTTATCCCCTCTCATTTCCCTAACTAGTGGAGTTTAGTCCCCCATACTCTTTTATCATGCTCAATATGCATGCATCGATGTATTTTATATTAATGATGAGACATATACAAAAATAGGTGCACTTACCTTTAACTTCTAGGATATTTGGCCTAATTCAAAACATACACATCCTAGCTTATAATAACTGGCTCACCAGCCTATAAAACACATCATATACACAAAGGCTCCCTAGCCTCAAAATTGCTTGCACTTAAGGTGTTTACGTGTGGTATCCTGGAATGTGCACACTTCATCATCTTACTGTGTAGTACATGCATGCACTATGCCATGAAAGGTGCATACAAAATGATATCAAACATCTTAGCAGCTTAAGTACATTTGCATTTACATTTACAATTGGGTTCGGCCTAAGGATATTACATCCAATCCCAAGAAATAATGCATCAATCCAAGATACTTCATCTCGAACTCATAGTAAAAATCCCTCTTTCATCGATTGATGAGTCGGTATTCTCCCGTAAGGAACAAATCATCAACATATAACACCAAGATCAAAGGATCACCATCAACAACCTTGTAGTAAAGGTTGGGATCTACTTCACTCTTTGTGAAGTTCAATCTCCTCAAGTATCCATCAATCATGGAGTACCATGCCCTGTGTGCTACTTGAGTCCATGCAAGGCCTTCTTCAACCTACAAACATGAGAATCTGTTCCATGTACCTCAAATCCCTAACATTGTTTTATGAACACTTCCTCCTCAATCACAACATTGAGGAATGCAGTCTTTACATCCATCTAGTGTATTTTGCAATCCATGACTTTTGCAATGGAAATAATGGTCTTGATGGAAGTGTACCTGGAAACTGGAGCAAACATCTCCTCACCATCCACTCCCTCTTTCTAGGAGAACCCTCTCACCACAAACCTTTCCTTGTATTTCTCGATGTTATCATCTGTTGCATGCTTGATCTTATAGATCCACATGGAAATCACTAGTGACTTCCCCTCTGGTCTCAGAACTATCTCCCACACATCATTTTGTTGATGGTTGTAAGGAGATGCCAACTCCCTCTTGATCCCTACTTCCTTGTGGAAATCACTGAAGTCATTGGAAGTATACTCTCCTCCATTTTCTGTCCTTAAAAGCTTGATATTCTTCCCCGTCAAGTTCTCTTCCTAAGCCTTGAACTCCTAGAATCTGCTGAAGACTTCACCGTTGTATTCATGAAGTAGATCCATGTCTTTCGAGATAAATCATGAGTGAGTGTCACATAGTACAAGAATTCACCCAAATACGATACTGGAATTGGTTCACATACATATGAATGAACTAGATCCAAGATCCCTTTAGATATACTATCACTACTTAGATAAGGTCCCTTGCCATTCTTTTCAAGTGCACATCCTTTTTAAATGCCATCATGCTCATCCTAAAGCTCTGGAAGTCTTTTGACCATCCTCTTCAATGTTGGTAAAGCCCTATATTGTAAGTGTGAAAATATTCGATGCCATAGCTCACACAAACTGATGTTTTCATGTACCAATGCTTGGGCTGGTCATCACAACAATCTGTATAGACCTCCCTCTTGAACACCAATCATTGTTTCAGAGTCTATAGCATCTTTGTTAGCTATCATAGTGCGATCAGTCGCAGCTTGTAGAGAAACAAAGAATGACCAAAAGAGATAGTCGCACTATGTAGTGCAATCCTTAAGGTGGTCGCTACCTATAATTAGGAAAATTGTGACCAAAGGGAATGTGGTCACTCTATGTGCATAGGTCGCTGACGACCATGATCGTACAATTGCAAAAAATAAAAAATATGAAGTAGATCTATCAAATCTGGCAGTGAAAGCTTTTAGCTAGCTTCAGAAAAGACTTAGTAGCAGATCAAGAACAAAGAATGGGTCTCAAAACAAGAAAGTATGTTGAGAATATGAATTTAAAATTTGAGGAAAAAATCTAAATGAAAATATCTGATACCATGTTGAATTTTCTAATTTTCATATTTGATAATTATTATCTTAAATGCTATTGTTATCATAGAATAATTACACACTGGAAATCTCAACAAGACTTAGTGAACTTGATGAGAGGCTATTTTAAGTAAATATTGTATGAGATGATATATTACAATTAAGGGCC
The DNA here is from genome assembly GCA_010110895.2 of Picea sitchensis. Lineage (NCBI taxonomy): Eukaryota > Viridiplantae > Streptophyta > Pinopsida > Pinales > Pinaceae > Picea > Picea sitchensis. The sequence continues at coordinate 226,306 of SNQJ01S0000544.1, forward strand.
CCAATATATATATACTTATGTGGAGTGCCCTTTCATTTAATGGACATGTCTTTTCCATTATTGTCTTTTCATTAATTAATAATTAATAATTATTGATTTTTTTATATTTATGCATTATATTATAAATATATTATTTATATATCATATTTATGTTGTTGATCATTTCCTCACATGCACATCTAATTAATATATATCACTCCATACTAGAGCGGGAAATGTGAGAGAACCTCGAGTTTATCGACTCTTTGTCAGGAGAAAGACTATGCCTGGGCCATTCACCACTAGCAAGGCTCTGTGAGTAAATGAGTCATTTTCCTTGGTCAAATCAACATGAACAATATGGGAGAATGTCTACCCAATGTTTTTAAATAGAGGAAGATCAACATTACCCTCAACTACTCAAAGGAGAACCACAAGCACGAGAACCACAAGCACACAACCACTTATTCACTAAAAACATAGAGATCCTTAATGAGATTAAAAATTTGAGATGAATGATTATCATTTTCAAAGTGTTAGCACTCTATAATTTTCCCAAGACCGAGGAGACAATCGTTGAGGTAACATAAAACTACTTGGAGTCCTAGATCTATCCCTCCAAGACTCAGAGAGGGCTCTCTCTATCTGATATAGCTTTGTTTTAAGGGGAGGTTAGGCTAGTTATGCAGTATAAGGTTTGTTTTTGGATTTGGTATATCTGGAAGATTGAAAACTCGTATTTACATTGGGCCATGGGGTCTTCCTTTCTAAATATGGATCTCTCTCAAATATTATAAGGTTGTATCCACAAGGAAGGATAGTAAGACTACTAGATCTAATTGAATCAAATGAAAGTGAAGGAGAGGAAAAGAAGGAAAAGTCCATCAAGCTAAGAATTCCTTTACTCAACTTCAGATGAAAAGATGCAGATCATTAAAAAACCATAGGCAGAGTATGTGACATATATTATGTTCTTAATATTTCTTTTAATGATTAGATCAGGGAATAGATGAAATGGATCTATAGAGTAAGAAAATAGTTACAAAGAGAGAAAAAACATCACCAGGGAGTCTAACACATGAATCCTGCAGATAAACCCTCTTTATTTCTGGTAGATTATCTGGAAAGTTACAAAGTATCCCCTGTGGGGCATGAATCAAAATATAAAAAATCAACCTACAATGCTTCGAATTCAGAAGTATTTATACAATTTATTTCCAAATATCTGGTCATCAATGACCATGATATTACTCCAGAAAAAATTTAAACTGACAGTATCCTTGACCACTGCTTGTGGATGTTTCTGAAAAATTTGTACCCAAATATCTAGAGATGATTTTGTGAATGTTGATTCTCTGTTGATAGGTGTCTCGTATCATCTGACATCTGGAGTGATTTTGAAACTGTGCCTATGAACTCTGCCACATGTAAGTTCACTGCTTCTCGAAATTATGAAAATACAGGGTCAACAGAAGTGTAATTTTCTCCCACTATGAGATGTCTGTGTAAAAACGAGGGTTTTTTTTGTAAATGATTATGTTCTGAACAAAAGAAAAATTGATTTTCCCAAATTCATCTCCAACTCGCCGAAACAGATCCTGCAAAATAATGACCAAAACAGGAAAAAATGGAAGCCTGAAAAATAGGGCTCAGAGATGGCTTCGATTCTCCCAACTGCTGACACCTGTGTAAATTATGGGAGAGGTAGTTGTTCTTCAGCCCGTGCTAAAAAAAGACCTCTCTCGGATTTTCAAAATTCTTTCCCGTTTTCCCATAATATCTCTTGGAAGACGAAGTGTTGAACTGTGCCAAAAAATGGTTTTTATTATTGGGAGAGAGGTTTTGGAGGGGGAAAGGTGGTTTTCAGACCCCCTGGAGTGCGAAGTGGTAGTGGGAGGGGGGGTCCAAGTTCACCATACGATGACACCCATCCTTTGGTAAACCACTTACTTAGACCCCCTTTTGGTTGAGTGACATAAGAGGGGGGTCCGAGTTATGGGGGAAATATGGGTGGGTAGAACTTAGGATATAGTTTTAATTTTTTTAATTTGTTTCGCTATTTATTTATTTTTATTTTTTTTTAAATTTATGTTTTATTATATGTTTATTTTAATTTGTTTTTTTTTATTGTTTTGTTTTAATGTTTATATATATATATATATATATATTAATTATTTTATTTACTTTTTAATTAATGTTTAATTATAAAACACTAACCTAATTACTAACTTAAACAAATTAACTTAATTACTAATTACTAATTAATTAATAATTAATTTATTATTAACAAGATTAACCTAGTTTTATCTAACTACACTAATTTAATTGATCGTAACATTATTATGCTAATTAGTGTTAAAAAATGCCTTGAAACATTCATTACTAAACTAATGTTTTTTATCCTAAGATTATTTATGCATGTAGGGACGAAAACGGTGGAGGGGTCAAAAAATGGAGGGCGAGGGCATGAAGGGTACGACAGGGTGATGAAGGATCAGGTGAAATGGATGGAGAGGGAAATGGAATCAATCGAGCTCAACAAGCCAGATGTCTTTATCACGGGAGCAACAACAAATAAACAACTGAAGAATCAACTTACCTATGATTATAGGACACCAACATAGGCTCCACCTAGGGATGACATCTCTTTCGAGAGGTGACAAGAACCACTGAAATCTGAACATGTAGACCAATGCCTCATTCATTAGGATGATCCCAAAATCTGCAACCTGTACCTGTTCCAAACTTGACTGAATCTTCTGTAATTGAAAATGAATTGATCACATGTTCCAAACTTGGCTGAATCTTAAAAGCGACACTGAAATGAAATGAAAAACATGCTTGTCCAACAATCTTAGTCGCACATTGTAAATCTAATTATTTAAAGGATGTTGATCTAATGATCTTATTTATGTACATATATCCTATTCTAACCTTAGAATGCTTGACCTTAATCAATACGAAATATCCAATATAACCAATCAAATATTGGATTTGATACCTTAATTCTTTCACTGTTTTTTACCAAACTCAAAGTTGAATCTATTAAGGGTACTTAAAAATGATTATGAGCCTGGTCTTCATCATAGGGAGCTTGGTAAACCTGCAAAACAACAGAAATTCTAGAAACAGATTGTTGCTCTGTGATGAAAAATTTCTCCATATAGATATCTATAGGATCAAGATAGACTTGATCTATTTCTTGGTGTTCCAATTTAACCAACTCAACTTCATGATTTGATGTTTTATTTATTCTATTTACATCCTCATGCACTTCCTGACATGGTTGCAACTTTTCTGATGGGCTTTGAAATGATACATCTGTTGAACACAATGATGAAGTTGACTGTTTGATCATATCAAAATCATAAATGTTTTTCAGCTCATGACTAGCAAATGAAATATGAATATGTCTGCATATGTCAACCAATACCTTTGTTATTGGATCTTGTAGCAAATCAGGTAGATGTTGCATTGGTTCTAGTGAAACTTTATAATCTTTCTTGTATTCATCATTCAGAATGTGATCAAAGTTCACTTTCAAAATCTGAAATGAATTGGAGCATAATGGTATAGAATCAAATTGGATCAATTCATCATATGTTACCCACTCTGAGCTTGCATCTGAGATTTGACATTCAAGATCACTCAAGGGTTGCACCTCTGGATCTAAAACACATTCTTTATCATCCATGATTTCCTCACCTGATTGGTAAGAGAGTTCTCCATTCCTATCGTTGACAACTTGCTTATAATTTTCTCTCAGAAATGAGGCAAAATATAAGGGAAATGATTTTGCACTTACTTGAAAACTTTCTACACTATCCTCCTTGTTGTCATGATTAATATGCAACTGTTGATTTTCATCCTTGAGCTGTAACTGAACTTCTTCCTCCCAACCGTATGCTACTGATTGATTTGAACAATCATCATCAATTTCAAATATATCCTCATCATACTTGGGTGAATTGTCTATGTAAGGAATGTCATAAAAAATATACATTAAATCAGTTAATTGTTCCTCTACAAACTGATTTTGAGCTTCATCTTTGACCATATTATGAATCGAGTACATGAAATAATCCTCTTTTGTTTTAGGATGCCAAGGATGAGCTGCAAACTGTTTGAGAACAATGAGCTTTTTATTTTCTGGAACTAATGGAACATGTGATCTTTGAACAACAAGTTCATCTTTTCTACTAATCTTCTACATCATCTCTTTTATAGTGTTTGCCAAAACATCTAGTTTCACTTTTGAAGTTGTCATCCATTCCTTTTCTTTTCTATATTTATCTTCTTCCCTTAGCTTGGATGTTTTGTTCAACAAATTAGCTTCCACATACACTGCAATGTTTTGAATTTCTTCAAGGTTTGTAGTATTTTGTTCTCTTAATTGGAATTCCATCACTGGATCAAATGCATCTGGGTAATGAAAAAGGGCTAATCCTGGGGGTGGCCTTATATCAACAGGCATTGCATGATATAGCTTATTTAACCTGGATGAAAAGTGTTGTACTGTCTCCCCTGGCTGTCTTTTTAAATGGTCATATTCTTCTAAGATGAGAAAGACATTTCCCCTGATCACCCATATATCCAGGAAAAGTTTCATAAATTGATGAAAATTATCAATGCTTACAGCTGGAAGATTCTTAAACCAATTTTTAACTTTACCATGCAATGATAGGGAAAACATCTTAATGCAGACATCATCTTCTTCCAACTCAAATAGATCAAAAAAATCCTCAAGACTTTGGATGTGCTTTTCAGTAATGATCTTCACATTTTCTCCATCAAACGTGGGTAGATTATTACTGTAATTGGCAGGGAGGTCTTGGACAATAGGAGGCAAAACCAAAGGCTCGTATCTATCTGGGACTTGTTATCACTCCAAGAAAACCCTTTGTGGTTGTAGATCAAAGGTGCTTGGTAACTTAAGAATATGATATGTAGGTATGCTTGGAACAATGGGATCACTCAATTATTAATGTAATAGACAACTCATCATACATTCAAATGAAACAGTGCTTTTAGAAAACAATAATCATACCAGATATTTTTTAAAAGGAGGGGATGAAGAATACTAATCTTGATTTGCCAAATACAACTAGGTGTAGGGCTTAATGCAAGGTAGTAAGAAATCCTTCAGTTCAAGTTTATGAGCTTAATAAAGAGATGCAAGTCTTTAAAAGCTAAGATAAACTGAAATAAAGTATAGAAACAAGATGCATGAGCAATTCTAATATTGAAAGCAAAAGGAGACTGTAATTCTATTATCCAATAAGAGTCTATATAGTAGCCAAAAATGTATTCCTAATTTGAACCCTCATCTCTTAGAAAAGATAGGCATTTATATCCTTTTACAATCGGTTTTTAAGATCCCGAAAACTTGGATTTGAATCTAAAAATAGAAAATAAAACTAACTAAATGCAATTGATAAACAAAGACTAGTTCCTAGAACTTGAACTGTCTTCTATGTCAATCTTGACATCTGTACTTCATCATCTTTAGGACTCTGTTGTGTCATGGAAAAGGTAAAGGCACCTGTCTTCTGTAGCTGGACTCCTTTAATTAACCATAATCAAAACTTTAGGTGACCAATTTAGCATTTGATCTTCAAAATCTCCACTAATATCTTACGCTGAGAGTTTGTTGATTAAGTGGTTAATCCTTTGATGCTCTCAAACCCCTTTTAAATACTTGAAAATTTGCCTTGCTCCAGCTTAGCTTTCAAAAATTTCTTTTTGTGCTTTCACCAGCTAATTCACCTTATGATCTGCTGGTTAGCTGGTGAAAGTTCTGCCTTTCACCATCTAACTGGTTGTAAATTTACCCTTTGCGCTGGTGAAAGTTCTGTCTTGGCCAAAAAGGAAACTTCCACCTCCAAAACTGTTGTTTTACCAAAAACTTAGTATGTCTTTGATTTATCTCCCTGCATATTCATAGCAACCTGGGCTAGTACCTGTAGATCTGGATGTGACTTATGCTTCTGCTTCAATTTCTTAATTTTCCTCTTAAGGCGTTTTGCTAACCACCATAAACTGTTATAGTCCTTAGTGATTTTCTTCTTTTTCTTTTTGTCTTTGACACTCTCATGAGCCAACTTCTCAAATGTTGCATTTATCTCTGCAAAATTGTCAGACAAGGATTTGTATCTTTCCTTGATTACTCTTTCCAAAACCTCCCGTTGAGCAATCACCTCTTTCAATTGCTTAATTTTTTGTGATTTCTTTGACTTTTTTCTCTTTGATGTTTCACCTTCATCAATGGGAGTAAAATTCTCATAGTCTTGTGCAAATTCCATGGATTTTTCAGGGCTTTTAATGGATGGACTTTCATCTTCTTGCTTTGGCTCTATTTCCAAGTCTATGTATGGTAGATTGAGAATATTTGTCTTCTTTACTATAGGTTGCTCTGAATTTGTTTCAAAATCTAATTTTTTCTTTGCTCTTTGAGACTTTATGTCGGAAATCCTTTCCTTTGGTGGTCCTAGAAGATCTCTCCTCCTCCTTGAGCTGCTCTGAAGAGTTACTTGTTTTCTCCCAACTTTCTTCTGCTCATTCCTGGGCTAAGTTTGGGTCTCAAAGCTTTCCCAAAAAATAAAATGTTGCCAAGTCCTTCCTCTTTGTATTAGTTCTTCTACGATTATCAATTTGATCAGGATGAGATGACAAAGAGTGTTTTTCATACTTAGAGGTTCAACCCTAATCTTTTTACATACTTTGGTTAGGATTTTGTGAAAGAAGAAAGGTAAATTTAGGAGAGTTTTCCCTGTGAAATGATATAAGAGTTTGAAATGATATAGAATCAACTTATCATACCTGCCTTCTGAGGTTATATAGAGTTGAATTCCTTTGAACAGGTCTTGCCATTTGTCCTCCAGATGAGAAACTGGCATGCTTTTCTTCCAGGTAATATTTCTGAATTCTACCTTAAGGTATGCTCTAAAATTCAGATTCTTGGTTACTGTTGTCTTAAACCAGCTCTGGCCTGATCTAGGTAAGCTGGTTGTTGTGGCAATGGTGGCTTCATCAACTATCATTTTTATAGAACCCACACTAGCTTTGTTTCCATCATATGATTTAGCAAATGCTTCAGCTATTATTTGGTGGCAACCATTTTGTAACCTTTCAACATAACCCATGCAGCCTGCATCTGAGAAACGTTTTTTCACATCTGGATGTGACTGTAATAAAGACAAGCTGTCCAATTCTTTCCTCAGTAATAAACCACTTCGTTCCCTTGCCATTTGTAACTCGAACCTTAGACAATTTGCAAACAATGTCACGGTAGTTTCCTGATTGAGCCAAGGTTTGGTGCTGGTGAAAACTCTTAGTGTTGCCAATTCAAATATGGAACCCTAACATATTGCCTGTGAACGGTGCGTGTTCAAAATATGAAGTGTCGATTTGATGTTGCCGACTGAGTAGTACTGCTCCTTTACCTGTGATGATGACTATGAATTCGTCATCTCTAATTCCATCATTGTTGAAGCCTACATTCACGAACATGATCCACCATAATATCCGATTTAGACGTGGATAACATAATCCTCATCATCATTCGCTTCCACCAACGCCTCATAATAATTATGTGACGTGTGTCAAACGTGTTATCTTTTTTATTTCTAAAATCGTGGAAGAAAAACACGTGTTTTGTGCTTTCACCATCTAACTATCTGCGGGAAAGTATTCCTTAACCATTGAAACTCGCCAATTTCACTAGCTAACATCAACCTTGCAACACGCGTTAGCTGTTGAAAATATTTTCATGAAATTTTATAGAAAAGACCTTTATGGATCAACTTTAGTTCTAAGGCATGAATTTAAAAACTAAGTTTTGACACTAGAAGAAATTAAAAACAAATAGAGAAACGTACAGATGACCATGCTATCACCTACAAAATGAAACCAAGTGACTGATTCAATTTGGGAGCTAACATTTGGCTCCAATTGGGATGGATACCTCCCAGTGAGGTCACCAAGAACTTAGCTAGACTCAGTAGCCTTTATTACAATTTGAAAATTTGAAAAAATTGTTTTGTTCAGTACCATTGGGCATGGAATTATTCAAGTAATAAGAACAAAAACAAAACTAAAAAGAATATGTACAAGTAAAACAGGGCTTTAAGAAAAGCCTTATGAAAAATAGGTCTTTAGAAAACGCCCGTTGAAAGGGCCACCTGCTACTTCTTCACTTGCAAGATTTTGGAGAACAATGGTATTATTCTGCTAAACTACTATTATGACAAAAGGACCTGCCTAGAGAGCATCAAATTTTTCATGTTTCCCCTTCTCTTGCCTTGCTGCATCCCATTTTAAGACCAGTTCCCCTGTTTTGAAAATATTCTTTTGACTTTCTTGTCGAAAATCTCCTTCATCTTTTCTTGGTGTAATTCTGTCTTTTCCAGAAGATGCTCTCTATCTTGCTACAACTCTACCAGATTATGGATTCTTCGAGTTAAATCACTTGGTTCAGAGTCAGTTTCTTGTAAAAACTTTGCAACTGGTAGTGCAAGTTGAACAACAAATATGGCTTCAGTACCATATACCAACTTGAAGGGGGATGTACCAGTTGACTTTTTATTTGTAACCCTGTCAGCCCACAAAGCAAATTTTAGCTTGCAATCCCAACCTCTGGTATTTTTTTCAAGCAACTTCTTTATAATTCTGACTAAAATCTTATTCGATGACTCAGCTAAGCCATTTCCTTGTGGATAGTAAGAAGTGGAATGTACTAGATGAACTCCCTGCTCTTCACATAGTTTTACCAAGTGTTTATCTTTGAATGCAACAACATTATCAATGACTATTCTCTTAGGGAAACCAAATCTGGCAAATATGTTTTCTTGCAAAAAACTAATGATGACAGTATGATTGGCGTTCTTGGTAGGTATGGCCTCAATCCACTTTGTAAAATATTCAGTGGCAACAAGGATCCATCTGTGCTGGCTGCTAGAAGGCGGGTGAATCTCACCTATGATGTCTAGACCCCATTGTTGGAAGGGACCTGCGACTACTATCGGTCTGAGTGCAAGAGATTTTAGTTGTTTTTTTCCTGCAAACCTTTGGCATTTGTCACATGTTCTCACAAACTCACACACATTTGAAAATAAGGATGGCCAGTAATAACCACATCTTAAGATTTTATGTGCGGTAATCTTCCAATAGTGATGTCCTCTGCATTCACTATTATGGAACTGAGTCATGACCTTAGCTGCTTCCTCTTGGTTTATGCACCTTAATAATAAACCTATTGGATTTTTCCATAACAATAAGTTGCTATTGATGCAAAAATTCATGGCTTTGAGCTTTAAATCCCTTCCTTGTGTTTTTGTCAAATCTGAAGGGACTGATAAAGTTTGCAGAAAATGAATAATCTGCCTGTACCATTTGCAATTAGCTAGGTGAGATGAGACCTTCATTTCCTCACTTCCTTTATCCTTTGAAGACTGAACATTATCTTCATTTACACTTACCAAATTTATCTCAAGCAGTTTACAATTTTCTTCTGCAAGAAGTTTGGCAAGGCCTTGACCTTTCACAAGTTTTGTCGGTTTAATTTCAACATCAAATTCAATTAACTTTTCTATCCACTTACTCCTTTTCACATCTATGTCGGGTTGTATAAGCACATCTTTAATTGAACTGGAAGGTACGTAAGCTATTACCTTGGCTTGAAGGATGTAAACTCTGAAAGATTTTAATGACTTGATGAGTGCATATGCTTGTTTCTCCAATAATTCATACTTCACCTCTGCATCTCTCAAGACTTTACTGAAGAAGACAACTGGTTGCTCCTGATCATTGGCATTTCTCTGCAATATTACTGCTGCAATTGTATCTTTTGAAGAAAATGAAAAGATATAAAACTCCTTAGCGAAGTCGGGGCTGATTAAAATAGGGGCTATCATAATGGCTTCCTTGATAGCATTGAATGAGTGTTTGGCTTCTTCAGTCCATTTTACTTCGGAGTTCTTTCTTAACATAGAAGTGATATCCTTTGTGAGTTCTGCAAAGTTTGTTATAAACCTCCTAATAAAGTTTATAGTCCCAAGGAAAGACTGAAAGTCCTTATTTGATCTAGGAAGAGACAAATTTTTAATTGCTTCTACTCTTTTTGGGTCGATCTTCACCCCATCAGCTGAAACAATATGTCTAAGTAATTTCCCTTCCTTAAGTGCAAAATTTGATTTTGTTTGGATTAAGAGAAATGCCATACCTTCGACATTTTAGGAATGTCTATTTCAAGTGTTGCAAATGATGTTCATAGCTGTTCGAAAAAATAGTAATGTCATCAAGATATATCAAGAAAAATTTGTCTTTCTCCCCAACGAAAGCAATGTCCATTGCCCTTTGGAATGTCACTCCTGTATTCATCAATTCGAAAGGCATATTTTCATACATAAACGTACCCCATGGAGTAGTAAAGGAAGTATTTTCTCTATCGTCCGGATGAACAACGATTTGGTTGTATTTGGAAAACCCATCAATAAAAGACATCACCTTTGATCCTGATACCTTCTGCAAAATATGTTCCATTTTGGGCAGCGGGTAGTTGTCCTTCCTAGAGCACTTATTCAAATTTCTGAAATCCACACAGAGTTTGATCTCTCCATTCTTCTTTCTGACCGGCACAAGATTTGCAATCCATTCTGAATATCTGAGAGGTATGATAGTGTGGGCATCCAATAGTTTCTTGATTTCCCTTTCCATTGTAGGCAACAACATAGGATTAAAGGATCTAAGTTTCTTCCTAAATGGTTTGGTATCTTTGTTCAAGGGGATCTTGTACTGAATTATCTCCGTGTCAAAAGTCTTCAAGTCATCATATTGCCAAGCAAAGATGTCAGCAAACTCCTTTAAAAATTCACCATAATCAGCCTTTTGTTTTTTAGTCAAATGTGAAGCTAAGTTGACATATTTAGGATCATGTTCGCTGGCTACATTATACTGCAAAACTTCTGAATCTTTTTTCCCCTTTTCCAATTTGACAGCTACATCATTGTTATCAAAAATCTTTTCTAAAGGGACCAAATCTTTAGGAATTCTATTGGTGGACAACTGTACTATTTCATGTGCTGCAATTTTTCTTCTGAATTTTGGCTTCTCAGCTTCATCGTCATGTTCATTCTCCTGATCAATTTGCAAATCTACAAACTCATCTATTACTGCAAGAAATCTAGTGAGTTCAACATCGTCTTTGAAAACCTTCCAGAATTTTATATTGTTAGGGAGGGATGGCCTATACTTAACTTGAATTTTGTCATTCAATTTATAAGGTAGAGGAGCTATAAAAGCACAGGCCGACACAGCTAATGAATCAACCAATTCATTCATTGCTTTGGGTACATATGAGATTTTGAAATCTGCAAAAGTATGAATCGCCCTCAAAACTTCGTCTCTATATGCTTTCAGCCTGACATGTTTTTCTTGAAAGGACTTATTTACTTGCTGAATGATTAAATTTGCATCTCCGAATACATGTAATATTTTAATCTCCATCTCTTTGGCTACATTTAACCCCATGAGCAGTGCCTCATACTCTGCAATATTGTTAGTCACTTTAAAATCAAGTTTAAAGGACAAATGAGAAGTTTTCTTTGAAGGAGAAATCAATACCACTCCTGCTCCTGTTGATTCTTTGGTACAAGAACCATCAAAGAACATGGTCCAAATATCATCCTCTGCTGCTTCTATGGGCTGAACTGTGGGATTTCTAAGCATCAATGCATATGGTAATGAATCATCAATTTGTAAAATACAAGATCCCATACCTGTGTCGACAGAATAGATAGGATGGTTGGATGGATTTTGTTCGTCATTGATTACATATGCCAGTTGTGATTCCATGTATAAAATTCTGTTTACCCCTCCAAAAATAGGGATAGTAGCATAGGAGAGATCCATTTGAAGAGTGCCACCTAGCCTCTTCATCTATGATCTTGATAACAAACATCCAAATTTAGGTGGGATGTCTGCCACTACTATATCCATAACCATAGTTTTCATGGATGCTTGGGTTAAAGTTATAGCCAAGTCCTTGATCATTCCGAGACATTTGACCTTTCGAGAGTCAAAAGAGAAAAGATTGTGGTAAGACTTAGTGATCTCTAGCCCAAGCTCATCCATGACCACCTTTGGCATTAAATTGTGAGAAGCACCGGAGTCCAACAAACAATTATGTAATGTTTTCTCATGAATATTTAGAGAGATGTAAAAAGGAGGACAACTTTCATCTCTATCTTCTATCATTTGGCCCAGAGTAATGGTTGGCTTTTCATCATATATGTTGAGAATATCAGTAGAAGGGGATATAGATTTGGGATCTAGAGTTTTGAGGATATCTTTCTTGAATGTTTCATTTTTCATTAACTCAATCAGAGGAATGGGAATTTTAATTTTCTGTATTTCAGCCTCAAAATTAAAAGAATAGGGGACTTTATCAAAGACTTTATCGGAGACTTTTACCTCATTTAAAGGATCTTTCTGAATGCTTTGCTATTCAACACGGGTCTAACTTTTCGAATTTTTTTTCTTGACAGGGACAACAGTCTTCTTGGGAGGAGCTGATGCTTTTTCTTTTGAGGGATCCGTTTGTTGATTCTCTGATGTCTGATCCTTTTGCTTAACAGGGGATATGCTCTTTTCGGGAGAGGCTGGTGCGTTCTATTGGGAAGTATCTGACTTAGATCGGAGATTATATCTGTTCTTATCTTACGTTGTAAAAATGCCATCATCAACAGAATTATCCTTTGTCTTTTCAGTCATCAATGCCTCTTCATAGTCATGTTGTGTTAGAAAAGATTTCCCTATTTCTTCTCCAACACAGTGAATATTATCTTCTCCATCTTCTTGATAATCACCTTCATATTCATCCATCACGACATTCTGAAGAGGAGCCTTTATCCTCTAATCTTCAGTAGGATTCCTTTCTCTTTGCAAAATCTGTGTTGGTTGATTATTTCTTCTGAAGTTGTTAGGATTTTGATTTTGGTTTCTACCTGCATAATCATAAGTTCCCCTTCCCTTTATAGGCTGCTTATTTTCAATTTTGAGCTTAGATATCTTAGAGGTTAGAGACTCTAACATCTTAGCCATTTTATCTAACTTTGGGTTAGCATTTCATGAAGAAGAAGCTTCATTTCTTGGCCTTCTCCTATCAGAATTTCCCTTTAGCTTTTGAGAAGCCGAAATATTTGATTCCACCTCAAGGGAAGCATCTTGCATCAGAGATAGTGTAGGTGACCTCCTTTCTCTCAATAATAAACATAAATCTGAGTCAAAAGAATCAGAATATGTGATTTTGGCAGAAGCATCTGAAGGTTTTATCTCTGCTGGTATTTTACTGTACATCCGGTTAAACCTTTTAGTGAAATCAAAGTTTGACTCACCATTTTGTTTCCTTAGATTTCCAAATTTTGTGATATAGTATATAAAATATATTCTATCACCCCAGTGTTTCAAGAAGGTATCATCAAATTACTCAATTCCAGCTATGGAACTAGCAGGGAGTTCTTTGAACCATTTCCTAGCATGGCCATCTAAGCTTTGGACAAAAACTCGTGTCCAAACATATTCCTCCTCAATATTAAGGTTTTCAGCATAACTGTAGAAAGCCTCAATATGTTCTTCAGCAGACACATCACCCTCACCTATGAATTTGGGCATATAGTTCTGATAGTCTCCTGTGGACATAGCTGATACTGGGTTTGGCAATATAAGTGGTGCATACCTAGCAGCTAGGATTTGTTGCATCTTAGTCAAAGGAGGTGGTGTAGCCATAATGATCAGGGGTGAGAGAGGTGATAGTTTCTTCTTTGACTCTTCAACACTGGGAGAATGTGAAGGAGGTGAATCTTCTAATGGGAAAGATGTTTGATATGAGGTCTGTAAAAATTTGCAAGCTATTCAGCTAAGTTTTCTTCACCTTTAGCAGACAACTCTTGAAGAAGATGTTCAACAGCAAGGGGGCTAGTATAGATGTTTAAATGATCTTCTTTCTACTGTGAGTGAAAAGACTCAAGAGGAAGAACTATGATTTCTTTCTAAAGTCTTAGATTCTTTTTCAACCAATTTTGAATTTGTTAATTCATCATCATTGCTATTTTCCTGTTGATAAAAAGGACTTTGTTCTTCTACAGTAATTACAGTTGTTTTTTCATCAACACTCTTGGAAAACAATTCAAATTTTTCTGTAGTAGATTTTTCATAACTAAAGAGAGGATTACCTTCTATATCTAATTTTGAAGCTTGACCCTGAATTGTCTTTCCCCTTTTGAGAATTAGTTCTGGATTGGGCACTGGTGTGACAGGTGATTCTTGTGGATTCGCCCTAGTACTGATCCTCTTAGGAGCCAGGATGAAATTTTGGAGTTGCCAGATAGATAGTTACAACCAATAAAATGTCTAATCTTTGTCTATCATCAAAGATCATCTATGTGTCGTATCTCAGGAAAGTAGAGCTTAAATTTCGTTTTCCCTGGCAACAATGCCAATTTGTTATCACTCCAAGAAAACCCTTTGTGGTTGTAGATCAAAGGTGCTTGGTAACTTAAGAATATGATATGTAGGTATGCTTGGAACAATGGGATCACTCAATGATTAATGTAATAGACAACTCATCATACATTCAAATGAAATAGTGTTTTTAGAAAACAATAATCATACCAGATATTTTTTAAAAGGAGGGGATGAAGAATACTAATCTTGATTTGCCAAATACAACTAGGTGTAGGGCTTAATGCAAGGTAGTAAGAAATCCTTCACTTCAAGTTTATGAGCTTAATAAAGAGATGGCAATCTTTAAAAGCTAAGTAAGCTTAAATAAAGTACAGAAACAAGATGCATGAGCAATTCTGATATTGAAAGCAAAAGGAGACTGTAATTCTATTATCCAATAAGAGTCTATACAGTAGCCAAAAATGTATTCCCAATTTGAACCCTTATCTCTTAGAAAAGATAGGCATTTATAGCCTTTTACAATCGGTTTTTAAGATCCTAAAAACTTGGATCTAAATATAAAAATAGAAAATAAAACTAACTAAATGCAATTGATAAACAAAGACTAGTTCCTAGAACTTGAACTGTCTTCTATGTCAATCTTGACATCTTTACTTCATCAGCTTTAGGACTCTATTGTGTCATGGAAAAGGTAAATGCACCTGTCTTCTATAGCTGGACTCCTTTAATTAACCATAATCGAAACTTTAGGTGACCAATTTAGCATTTGATCTTCAAAATCTCCACGAATCTCTGATGCTGAGTGTTTGTTGATTAAGTGGTTAATCCTTTGATTCTCTTGAACCCCTTTTAAATACTTGAAAATTTTCCTTGCTCCAGCTTATCTTTCAAAAATTTATTTTTGTGCTTTCACCAACTAATTCACCTTATGATCTGTTGGTTAGCTGGTGAAAGTTCTTCCTTTCACCAGCTAACTGGTTGTAAATTTACCCTTTGTGCTAGTGAAAGTTATGTCTTGGCCAAAAAGGAAAATTTCGCCTCCAAAACTATTGTTTTACAAAAAAATTAGTGTGTCTTTGATTTATCTCCCTGCATATTCACAACAACCTAGGCCAATACCTATAGATCTGGATGTGACTTATGCTTCTGCTTCAATTTCTTAATTTTCCTCTTAAGGCGTTTTTCTAACCACCAGAAACTGTTATAATCCTTGGTGATTTCCTTCTTTTTCTTTTTGTCTTTGACTCTCTCATGAGCCAACTTCTCAAATGCTGCATTTGTCTCTGCAAAATTGTCAGATAGGGATTTGTATCTTGCCTTGATTACTCTTTCCAAAACCTTCTGTTGAGAAATCACCTCTTTCAGTTGCTTAATTTTTTGTGATTTTGTTGACTTTTTGCTCTTTGATGTTTCACCTTCATCAATGGGAGTAAAAGTCTTACAGTCTTGTGAAAATTCCATGGAGTTTTTAGGGCTTTTAATGGATGGACTTTCATCTTCTTGCTCTATCTCTGTTTCTGAGTTTGTGTATGGTAGATTGAGAATATGTGTCTTCTTTACTATAGGATGCTCTGAATTTGTTTCAAAATCTAACTTTTTCTTTTCCCTTTGAGTCTTTATGTCGGAAATCCTATCCTTTGGTGGTCCTGGAAGAGCTCTCCTCCTCCCTGAGATTCTCTGAGGAGTTACTTGCTATTTCCCAGCTTTCTTCTGCTCATTCATGGGCTAAGTTTGGGTCTCAAAGCCTTCCCAAAAAAGAAAATGTTGCCAATTCCTTCTTCTTTGTCTTAGTTCTTCTAGGATTATCAATTTGATCAGGCAAAAATGACAAAGAGTGTTTTTCATACTTAGAGGTTCAGCCCTAATCTTTTTACATACTTTGGTTAGGCTTTTGTGAAAGAAGAAAGGTAAATTCAGGAGAGTTTTCCCTGTGAAATGATCTAAGAGTTTGAAATGATATAGCATCATCTTATCATACCTGCCTTCTGAGTTTATATAGAGTTGAATGCCTTTGAACAGGTCTTGCCATTCATCCTCCAGATGAGAAACTGACATTCTTTTCTTCCAGTTAATATTTCTAAATTCTGCCTTAAGGTATGCTCCGAAATTCAGATTCTTCGTTACTGTTGTCTTAAACCAGCTCTAGCCTGATCTAGGTAAGCTAGTTGTTGTGGCAATGGTGACTTAATCAACTATGATTTCTATAGAACCAACACTAGACCTATTTCCATCATATGATTTAGCAAATGCTTCAGCTGTTGTTTGGTGGCAACCATTTTGTAACCTTTCAACATAACCCATGTAGCCTGCATCTGAGAAACGTTTTTGCACATCTGGATGTGACTGTAAGAAATATAAGCTGTCCAATTCTTTCCTCAGTAATAAACCACTTCGTTTCCTTGCCATCTGTAACTCGAACCTCAGACAATTTGCAAACAATGTCACGGTAGTTTCCTGATTGATCCAAGTTTTGGCGCTAGTGAAAACTCTCGATGTTGCCAATTCAAATATGGAACCATAACATATTGCCTGTGAATGGTGCGTGTTCAAAATATGAAGTGCCGATTTGATGTCGCCGGTTGAGTAGTACTGCTCCTTTACCTGTGATGATGACGGTGAATTCATCATCTCCAATGCCATCATTGTTGAAGCCTGCATTCAAGAACACGATCTGCCATAATATCCAATTTAGACATGCATAACAGAATCCTCATCATCATTCGCTTCCACCAGCGCCTCATAATAATTATGTGACGTGTGTCAAACGTGTCATCTTTTTTATTTCTGAAATCGTGGAAGAAAAACATGTGTTTTGTGCTTTCACCAGCTAACTGTCTGCTGGAAAGTACTCCTTAATTGTTGAAAATCGCCGCTTTCACCAGCTAACATCAACCTTGCAACACGCGTTAGCTGTTGAAAATATTTTCATGAAATTTTATAGAAAATACCTTTATGGATCAAATTTTGAGGCATGAATTTAAAAACTAAGTTTTGACACTAGAAGAAATTAAAAACAAATAGAGGAACCTACAAAATGAAACCAAGTGACTGATTCATTTTGGGAGCTAACAAGACTTTTACAGGTATAGGAGGCAAAGTAGTGGGTTTATAACTATATGGAAGTTTAACAAGAATAGGAGATAAAGAATGAGGCTTATGTATAACTGGGATTTCTACAGTTATTGGATTGAGTACGAGAGCTATAGGGATGGGCTCAATCCTTCGAGGTTCTATAGGTTGAAAATGATCACTATGAACTTCAAAAATACACTCTTGAAGAGGATCATAACAAGATTAATGTAATTACAGATAAAGCCAAAAATGTCTCGAATACAATTTGGGCTTGAATACATGATATTTCCAGATTGCTTGGTCATATTTCAGGTTCTTCCTCCAGTCGAGTGTTTGAATTGGAACTGATCTGGAGTTGATTGGAGTCTCCAGGTGAATGATTTCATCCTTCTTGTGTCTGATAATTGTCCACCATAAGTAATCAGATCTGGAACTTGCTATGCTTTCTGAGGAAGAGTTCCCCAGTATGGTCACCACTATGTTAACACTCTGTAATTTTCCCAAGGATGAGGAAACAATCACTAAGGTAACATCAAACCACTTGGAGTCTTGGATATAGCCCTCCAAGACTCAGAGAGGGATCTCTCTGTCTGACATAGATTTGTTTTAAGGGGATGTTAGGATAGTTATGAAGTATAAGGTTTGTTTTTGGATTTGGTATATTTGGAAGACTGAAAACTTGGATTTACATTGGGCCATGGGGTCTACCTTTATGAATATGTATCTATCTTAGGTTTTATAAGGCTGTCTCGAAAAGGAAGGATAGTAAGACTACTGGATCTAATTGAATCAAATGAAAGTGAAGGAGAGGAAAAGAAAGGAAAGTTCATCAAGCAGAGGAGTAGCTAAGAGTTTCTTTACTAAGCTTCAGATGAAAAGATGCAGATCATTAAAAAACCACAGACAGAGTATGTGACATATATTATGTTCTTAATATTTATTTTAATTATTAGATCAGGGAACACATGAAATAGATCTACAACGTAATAAAACAGTTACATGGAGAGGAAAAACATCACCAGGGAGTCTAACACAAGAATCCTATAGATAAAACCTCTTTATTTTTGGTAGATTACCTGGAAAGTTACGAAGTATCCCCTATGGGGAATGAATCAATATATCAACAATAAACCTACAATAATTCGAATTCAGAAGTATTTATACAATTTATTTCCAGATATCTGGTCATTAATGACCATGATATTACTCTAGAAAAATCTAAACTAACAGTATCTTTGACCACTACTTGTGGATGTTTCTGAAGATTTTGTGCCCGAATATTTGGAGATGATTGGGTGCATGTTGATTCTCTATTGATAGGTGTCTCATATCATATGACATCTACAATGATGTTGAAACTGTGCCTATGAACTCTGCCACCTCTAAGTTCACTGCTTCCTGAAATTATGAAAAGATAAGGTCAACGGAAGTGTCCTTTTCTCCCACTATGAGATGTTTGTATAAAACCAAGGGGGAGGTTTTTGTATATGATCATGTTCTGAACAAAAAGGTCTTTCGATTTTTCCAAATTCATCTCCAAATCTCCTAAATATCTCCTGCAAAATCTTGACCAAAACAGGAAAAAATGGAAGCTTGAAAAATAGGGCTCAGAGACGGCTTTGATTCTCCCAACAGTTTTCGTTCTTCAGCCCGTTTTGAAGAAAAACCTCTCTTGGATTTTCAAAATTCATTCTCTTTTTCCATGAATCTCTCTCGGAAGACGAAGTGTTGAACTATGCCAAAAACGATTTTTATTTTTGGGAGGGCGGTTTTGGAGGGGGAAAGGTGGTTTTCAGACCCCCCTGGAGTGGTAAGTGGTATTGGGAGGGGGGTCTGAGTTCACCATATGGTGACACCTATCCTTTGGTAAACCACTTACTTGGACCCCCCTTTTGGTTGAGTGGCGTAAGTGGGGTGGGGCCGAGTTACGGAGGAAATATGGGTGGGTAGAACTTAGGATATAGTTTTAATTTTTTAATTTGTTTCGCTTTTTTATTTTTGTTTTTTGGTTTTATTTATTATTTGTTTTATGTTTATTTTGTTTTGTTTTATTTAATTTATGTTTTATTTAATTTTTTTTTTTTAGTTTAGTTTTATTATATGTTTATTTTAATTTGTTTTTATGTTTTTTTATTGTTTTTTTTTAATGATTACACACACACACACACACACACACACACACACACACACACACACACACACCTTTTAATTAATGTTTAATTCTAAAACACTAACCTAATTACTAACTTAAACAAACTAACTTAATTACTAATTACTAATTAATTAATAATTAATTTATTATTAACAAGACTAACCTAGTTTATTAATATAACTACACTAATTTAATTAATATTAACATTATTATGCTAATTAGTGTTAAAAAGTGCCTTGAAACATTTATTACTAACCTAATGTTTTTTATCCTAAGATTATTTATGTGTGTAGGGACGAAAACGGTGGAGGGGTGAAAAAATGGAGGGCGAGGGCATGAATGGTGCAGCAGGGTGATGAAGAATTGAGAGAAATGGATGGAGGGGGAAATGGAATCAACCGAGCTCAAGAAGCCAAATGTATTTATCATGGGAGGAATGCCAAATAAACTACTGAAGAATCAAGTTACGTATGATTATAGGACCCCAACACAAAGATAAAAACAAATTCATATATCACTTGTGGATATACTAAATGAAATTATAACTATCATTGTCCACACATAATAAAACTTTATAATTTGATTTGAAAAAATATCACCATGGCATGAATGATAAGTAGGTGAAATATTAGAAGGTCATGAAACAATGTCAAAGGAGATTTATTAGGTCGATAAAATTGGGGTGTTGTCATTCTCTTCATGTAACGCTCTGACCATCAACCCACTTGCCGGGCAAGGACACTACACGGAACATTCTCAGATTCGAATATAAAACATGCATATTAAACTTAATTAACAGTTTTAAGTAAACAACTTAGAGAAATCACATAATTACTTCTAGCATACATGATCATGGTATCAACAATAATTAATGATTACGGTGGAATACATAATGATCATACAAGCATCACAGACATGCATAACATAATATTAAGCACAATTGTTGCTTATCTTTTAAAAATTGGTATAATCCACCAACTGCATGCAAGCCTTCCATGAACTTCCCATCCTTAGACCGTGTTTCTCATCACTCTCAGCAGTAGGTCACCCCCGAGATGGGACTAAGCTCCACCGGGCAAGGAAGTCCTAGGATAGGCAAGGTCAACATGAATACATAGTTATAGAGGAACAATTATCTCCCAGGAGTCACTTATGCCCACTACTCATAGACTCGCGTTCCCCACATGCATGTCCCACCCCAGGAGTATACACCTTCATTGTCACCAAGACAGTCCTTCAACTGCTTAAGCTCCCTTGCCTTGGGCTTGAGAAATAGGCCGGACCAGAAGTCTCTGAGCTCTGTGGTAGCAACAGGACCCCTTCTAGGATTTCTCACTTTCTTCGTGCATTCTCTCACCTAGAGAGAGTCACTCATAGGCTTGGAAACCTTCCTCTTCAACTGTAACCACCTCTCTCACCTAGAGAGAGTGTTACACATAGGCCAAACAACCTGTCTCTTCAACCATAACCACCTCCCTCACCTAGAGAGAGTGTTACACACAGGCCAGACAACCTATTTTTCTTCAACTCGATTTCCCACACCATCGAGCAACTGCGTGGATCAGCACAAACATACACTCGCCAACAAGTTACACATAGTTGAGCACTACATGGCCACAACGGTCCTCTGGGAACACAGACACGGCCACCCAATACTGGTGACAGGAAGAACACTACAACATAACAAGGCTTGGCAATTATGGGATGCTTCAGGCTTCTCAACAAGCTACACAGGAGACATGGCTCAGTTCATGAATTTCCCACTAGTTTTTGGGTGCACCGGGCTTCTCAGCCAAGAAACATAGGCCGACTTCATGGATTTGGTTTCAGAAATGTGTGAGGGTGTGCAGAGATGTCACACACAGGCTTGACCTATTCAGGAAATGGGTCTGAGACAAAAAACAGATAGAGGTCGATCATGGACAGTCACCAGTTCATACAGAGGATGGAAGAATGAAGATCGAACCCCCTAACTTAGCTGATGTTTAAGATTTTAACCGCATGCGCCCAGTTTGACACTTGTATTCCTAGTGTTACATGCGTTCCCTTTTTCACAGTTGGGACTGCATGTGTTGCTTCTCTTTGGACTTAGGATAACAAACATGTTTGGAACATGGCTTTTGGGAATAAAAATAAATTAATATTTCCCAAGGACTTAAGTCCCCCCCCAAGATTAGCCCCTAAGTTCAACACTTATCCCTCTCTCTTACCCATACTTGTGGAAGCATAGTCCACCATCACTCATTCATCGTGGTTGGTCCAAACACAGAGATGTTTTTATATTAATAATGTGCATGATTACATGTACAAAATCAGGCTCTTGGCCCTCAATACTTAGGCTCTTGGGCCTAATAAACTCATAAGCCCACCAACTTATATAAACTTGGATCACGAGCCTATAAAACATAATTACAATTCATAATGAAACTAGGGCATGTCCTTGGGGTATTACAATCCCCTCCCCTTATTTTTTCACTGTCCTCAGTGCAACTTTCATAAAACATCAGCAAGATTTCCAAAATCCTTAAAGAGATGTGGGTATTCTACCTGTTGTTTTTCTTTATATGAGATGAGATAATATCGATGTATTATTACAATGATGAGTGTTCCATATATAGGGAACATAAGGTGACCATCCATGAAAGGATGCGTCCCTTGAATAATCAATAACTATTTATCATCATCATTTACTTATTATATACTAAATTTAATAATCAATAATAATTATATTATTAATTATTATCTTTAGAGAATGTCTTCCCAATTTTGTCCAGACATCAACACTCCCTCTCAACGAGGGAGACATTCTGCAAAAGGCCACTCTTGTCTTTGAAGTATACAAACTTCACCCTAGACTCATGACAGTTGTCTGTCAGTCTTGGGATACATCTCTGTCCCACCTGAATCGAGGAGAAACTCCTTCTGCGGCTCTCCCTCTGAGCCAATTAACTCTCTCTAATATTAGGCTCACTTTGGGTCTGCATGTAATATCATATAGCAACTTGAGTCTTTATCACTCCTTGTCAAGTCACCATGACTAGGACAAAGAACACATCGAGATATTTCACCACAGGCACACACCTATGAGTGAATGTTGGCTTGATGCTAACTGACACATGGAAAGCACTTCAAGCACCTTGAGTCCATATTATTCCTTGGCATGATCAAGGAAGAACTACGTCTGGGCCCATTTACCACAAGTGCACCTTTATGATAAATGTATTATATCTCCCTTAGTCTGTAGCTCAATCTAGGAGAAGTTTTTCCTGATGTTGAAACATTAACACTCCCTCTTAGGTAGAGAGGTATCTTTCCATAGTAGTACACAACTACTATCCAGAGACTCGCAGTCTCTGCCAGTGGTACACAACCACAATATCAGAAAAAGGTCTGTCGCACATGGCACTCCCATATGGACTTCTAGAGGCTACACCCTCTAGAAACACTAGGGTCCTCATGGGACATGTCCTCATGTGCTCTCCACAAGGGACGTTGGGTTATAAGCCCAACCACACTTATCCCTTCTCAGATAAGTACCCCACTTATCCCTTCTCGAATAAGTGTTCTCACAGATCAACTCAACTCAATTCATAGAGGAGTACGGTCTAGATAAAATTTGTCACACATGGCACTCCATGTGGACTTCTAGAGGCTACACCCTCTAGAAACACTAGGGTCAACTCCCATAGTGTGTGACATCAAGGGTCAACTCCCTTGACATTTCCTCATGTGATATCCACATGGTATGTTGGGTTATAATACTAATCGTACTTATCCATCCTTGGATATGTGTCAACACAGATCAACTCAACTAAGTCACTAAGTAGTATGATGTGGAGAATGTATCAGGAAGCTGTAAACATCAAAACTCCCTCTCAGTGATGGAGGCATTCTCTACCATGCCAAGTCTGTCACGGAAGTACTTGAACTTTGTCTTGGTCTGGTAAGAACATCAACAACCTTCTCATCTGTAGGAAGGTACTACACCGATACTTCCTTCCTCTGCACCATGTCTTGGATGTAATGGTACTTGATCTCAATGTGGTTTGATTTGTCATGAAACACTGGATTATCAGAGATATTCACACAACTTTGGTTACCATAATGAATAATGGTGGAATCCCACACATGTTCGAATAAATATGCAAGGATATTATGAAGCCACACTACTTCATAGACTAGAATACTTAATGCAATGTACTCTTCTTCAGTTATGCTCAAATCCATAGAAGTTCATTTCCTGCTACACCAGGAAACCATGGAAGATCCCAAAGCGAAGCAACACCTAAAGGTGCTCTTTTTGTCGACTTCTCTCCATGCCCAATCAGAGTCAATATATTCATTCCATATCATATCGATATTGAAAGTATATCTCAGACCAAGTCGAACTGTGCCTCACAAGTATCTCAAAACATGCTTCGCAACAATCTAGTGTGTCTATCTTGATTGGCTCATAAATTGGATAAGTGCACTCACTACATAGAAAATATTTGGTCTAGTGTTAACTAGATACATCAATGATCCAATCAGTTGTCTTTATATAGTCAGATCAATTTCCTCATAATAAAAAGAAGACACACTTAGTTTCTTCAGATTCGTTACCATTGGTGTAGCCACGGGCTTCAAGTTCAATATCTCAAACTTCTTCAATTTCTCAACTGTGTACTTCCCCTGACTCAGGAAGATCTCATCAGTTCTCTGCCACACCTCTAGTCCCGAGAAGTAGTGCATCATACCAAGGTCCTTCATCTCAAACTTAGAGGCCAATGGATACTTGCATTCAACAATAAGGCTCTCTGTATCGGTGATGAATAAATCATCAATGTAGAGGACCAAAATCAAGGACTCACCATTAACAGTATTGTAGTACAGGCTGGGATCGAAAACACTTTTGTTGAAGCCCAAAAATCATCAGGTGTCCATCAATCCTTGCATACCAAGCTCGAGGTGGTTGCTTGATTCCATACAAGGCCATCTTCAACCTTCACACATGAGACTCCTTCTCATGCATCACGAAACCATATGGTCACTTGATGTATACTTCTTCCTTAATCTCTCCATTGAGAAAGGTTGTCTTTACATCCATCTAATGTACTCTCTAACCCATGGATGTTGCAGGGGAAATAATCATCTGGATAGAAGTGTATCGGGAAATAGGAGAAATTGTCTCCTCATAATCTATTCCCTCCATTCGAGAGAATACTCTAGCAACAAATCTCGTTTTGTGCCTCTTGATGCTCCCATCAACTCTGTGTTTGATCTTGTAGATCCATTTGGAAGTCACTACAGACTTCCCTTCAGGTCTCAGAAAAATATCCCACACATCATTCTTAATGATGGATTGATACTCCTCCATCATGACATCTCTTCATACTGAATGATTAGTTGTTCCTCATAATAGGAAGGCTCAAAATGAATGATGTGGCTCATAGCTGTGGCATAGCATGAATATCTCTAACGTCTCTTTCTCTCTCAGAAGGTACCATGAAGAGTTACATGTCCTTCTCCCTCCTGCAGATTCTGATGATCCCATGCAAGTATCTTCTAACCTACTAAAATATCTCTAGAAACATTATCTGGAGATACATGATCAATGGGATCAACTGACTCAACTATCTCCCTCTGAAATGAATGTCATCTTGGACCTTATTTGACATATAAAGGTTTCCTCATGAAACCACTGTCTAATACATATCAAGGTTTCCTTGTGTACTCAATGTCTCACAAGACATATCAAGGTTTCCTTGTGAAACCAATGTCTTGGTTCATTCATCTGACCATCTGAGGCACATCAGGATGAATTCTACACCATCTTGCTTGTCTATGTGTTGAAGCCTAGCTGCTTCATGTGCACCATGTCTCAGATGAAGTCCTGCGAGAATCCTGTGAAGCCTCACTACTTCCATGACTTGTGTAATTGGCTATGATATATTCTACCTCTGTAGTAATGAGTGTTATAGATGTCTTCTTCCATGAATCCTAATAGATATCAATCTAAGGCAACATCCTTTGGTGTGCTTTTTGTCAACTGCACTCTATGCCTAGTCAAAACTATATATCTCCGCAGTGTTTCTTCATCTCCCGATACGTATCCAATTGTACCACACTGGTATACTTGCTCTGCTACAACTTAGTCTTCTCAAATCACAAGCTGGATTAGGGTGCTTAGTACAAAGCACTATCTAGCTCTTTTCTTTGAGAGTAGGTCCTCCACTCTCTCTGCAGCTACTCCCTCTGGTACTCTGTAACTTCTAAGCATTAAGACTGAGAGTAGCTTCTCTACTCTGTCAGCAATTGTTCTCCTCTAGGAATTATCTCCATGGAAGTGGCTCCTCCACCTTCTCCTAGAACACACTAATGTGGCCATTTTCCTCGATAATGAAATAATTTACAACATTTTTCCTCGTTCTTTGGACATTGAATGTCCCACATACACAAATCTGAACCAACTTGTTTCATAGGTACTTAAAAAAAAATTGGGTTCACCGAAAAGGAACACCATGTTAATACGCTCTCTACATGTTAAGCCCTAATATTGGCTCATTACCCCTTAATTGGGACATATTAGATTAGTAATGCTATTTTATTTATGTCAGCTTTAGGCCATTAGTTGTAATTTAGATTAGTAAGGTTATTTTAATTATGTCAGCTTTAGGCCATTATTTGTAATTATACCTCCTAGTCTCCTATATATACCAAGGAGACATTTTCATTTTGAATCATCTTGGAATTGAACATTTAAGTGGGGTAAAACGAGGTTGCCCCCTCGAAGAGGCTTATTATCTGAAATTATCTCTTTTTCAAGGCGTTGAGTACTTTTCATGAGGTTTTTCTATGCTATATTGATGTTTGGTTCTTAACATATGGTATCAGAGCTCAAGGTCTTGGGGTTTCGCTGCTACATCTGAGACACCGTGGAATTTTCGCTATAACTTTTTCTCTACAACGTTTCAGAAGGAACCACTTGGAGGGTATTTATAAGATGGATCAAGGTACGTTGGGTTAAAAATTCAGCTCCCGAGGCCTTATACTTTCAGAGATACAGCCTCTACAATATAGGGTTATAAAATCATCCTGAAATGAGTCATTGAGGAATTTTCGCTATAAAATATTTTATATAACGTTTCAGACCCTTCCCTCTGGAGACCATTTACAAAAATTCGTTTTCTATATTTGGTAAAAATTTCAGCTTCTGTATAATATTAAATTTGTAGATACACCTTGTGTAAGATAGGGTATCTGACTAGTCCTGTTGGCTAGTCTCAAGAAGGTGTTCCAGGTAAAACAATCATAACTTCTTCCTAGAGTATCCAAATTGGGTGGGACTAGTTGCATTGGATCGTGGACAGTCTTTAGTATTTTGGGTGCAAGTTTCAGAATTTTATATCAATTATTTTGTGCGGGGCACACTATACAAGTGAGATCTCCTGAAAAGGCCAAAAATCAGCAAGTTGTGGGAAAGTTATCGTAAATTCCACTTGGCACATCCAATTTTGATCAGACCTGTGGCATTGCAGAGAAGAAATATCAGAGAACTACCTAAAGGAAA
>SNQJ01S0000544.1:273807-306396 GCA_010110895.2 Picea sitchensis
ATACACCATGCATTGATATACCATATATCCCTCAACCATAGAACCCTTCGGACGTGCTCTTTGTCTAACAAAAGCCTTCAGTGACTTCAACTGCCTCTCCACCATCCACATTGACCTTCTGTGTACTGGTCCACATAATTCAATCTCCTAAACTTGGTGTATGAGGTAGTGTTCTTGTGCATTGAAAAATGATGGAGGTATATACTGTTGCATTTGACACATTAGTAGGGGAATTTCTCTCTTCCAATACCTTATATCTTCTTTATGGATTTCTTTTGATGATAGCCACCTACAAATTTCAATGCAATAAAAAAATATCAAGGCATACATAAATTTGTAGATAAAAGATAATATGTCAATAAGTTCCAATACAAATCACATAAGAAGTACATTTTCCTTATAAAACAATACTTACCTCATGCATTTGCCAAGTACATAAATAATTTGTTTTATGTTGTTGTCAAAGTCGCCCGGGAGAGATAAAGGTAGAACATACTGTAACAAAAAACAAATAATTATTATTTGTTTCCAAAAAATGCGTACCAATAAGAAAATATATTATAACCTAGTAATTACCTTAATGAATGTATGCCATTCATGTGTTTTAACCCTGCCAAAATCACCTTTTTTGGTTAAGATATTTTGTATGTTCGACGAAAACCCCGTCGGAAACCTAATTTTTCGAATGACCTCTTTTACAATATTGCTCTGTTTCTTCGTTAATAACTAGGGAAGACTAGTATTTTGTTCAGGAACATCACCATTAGAATTAATAATAACACTTTGCAAGGCGTGATTAGCTTCTCGGATGTCACAACAAATCTTTCCAATTCTCTCTTTGTTAGTCCTTCCATCTAATATTCACCATAACAATTATGTTATGTTCTTCCCGATATGCATTGTATCAAACAAATGAACTATTTGTAGGTACTCGTTGTATGGCAATCTACTGAATTGCATCGGGTAACTTTTCATTCCTTGTGGAAGCCCATTCGTTCCTTAACTACATTCATGAAACATCAACAAATTGAAATTAACACTAATTAATGGGACAAAATGAATTTAATACTAATGAAATTAACCAAAGATTTATATAATAGGTCATACATAAATAATTTGTGTACCTTGATGAATTCTAATATATTCCAACTTCCATAGGCAAGGTGTCATTCTTCGTGTTNAACTAACCAAAGATTTATATAATAGGTCATACATAAATAATTTGCGTGCCTTGATGATTTCTAATATATTCCAACTTCCATAGGCGAGGTGTCATTCTTCGTGGTTTTTTTCCATTTTCTTCTTTACCATTGAACTTTGCTTTGTCTGTAGTTTGATAACTATGGTTCTTAGGCAGAAAGTGCCTATACTCATCAAACACTTCCTTTGCTAAACTCCTTGAACGACGATATTTTATCCCAGGACCACAAATTGGGCATGCAAATTTACCCTTTGTTTGAAGACCTACAAGATATATGAATAAATGTAGCGTCAAATTAGAGTTACAATTTAAAATAATGCATGATTTTTTCAAAAAATATATATAATATTAAATCACAAAAATAAAGTAACAATATACCACAAAAATGTGTTAACCTGGGAGCATCATGAATTGTCCATGATAGTATTCCATGGAATTGAAATAGTCTTTGCCCTATTGGTCTAGAGATGTCATACATAGTGATGCCAACCCATAACTTCAACAACTCATCGATGAGAGGCTCAATATATACGTTCATACCTTTAACCTGGTACCTACCTGATTGGTTCAACCTACTGCATGATTAATTATACTTATCTAGATGTCGTGATATATAAAAGAAATAATTACCATGCACGAAAAAAAGAAATGAAATATTTTGTCATGCTTTAAAGAAAATAAAAGATAATTAAAAACCTGGAACAATCATTGCCAACATTGTGTTCTCTCTCTTGATCGACATCCAAGGAGGAAGGTTATTGTTTATAACAAAAATAGGCCACACTGAGTACGTAGAGCGAAGCTGTCCAAATGGATTGACACCATCAACTGCCAACAAAAGTCTAACATTACGAGGTTCTTCTTTAAAAATTGGTCACTTTTCTTCAATGTAGTTCAATGCAAGGTCATCTACAGGAATTCGAAGAACATCATCTCGACTTCTATTCTTTGCATGGAAATCCATAAACTGTGCTATACTTTGGCACCTGAACAACCGCTGGAAACGTGGAATTATCGAAATATAACGAAGAACTTTGTGAGACACCTTCTTTGACACTTTATCGGTTCGATATATACTTATTTGAAATTGTGGGCATTCATTTTCTAATGCATATTGTCCATAATATCTGATATGATCATTAGGACATGCATCAATAGCCTGATAGTCCATTCCAGTTTCTTTCATAATCAAAAATATTTCTTGATATGTGCATGGCAAAATATTTGACGTTGGTAATAGAACATCACCTAACAATCTACAAAATTCTAAACAATAAGTCAATGTAAACAATATTTATCATCAATATATCATCCAATATACTAATTTACAAATTAGAAAACAATAGCAATATAGGAAAAAATTGAACCTTTTAAGTATTTGTGAACATGCAGGCATAAATAATTAACAAATTAAATACCTTAGTATCTGTGTGAGACATGTGTTTGATAAACCATTCAAAACCTTCAATT
This sequence comes from Picea sitchensis, assembly GCA_010110895.2. Classification (NCBI taxonomy): domain Eukaryota; kingdom Viridiplantae; phylum Streptophyta; class Pinopsida; order Pinales; family Pinaceae; genus Picea; species Picea sitchensis. Next base: position 276,479 of record SNQJ01S0000544.1, read on the forward strand.
TCACCAACAACAATATAGAAGATAAAATATTTTTCGTTGAGCCTTCGTAAAGAGGTTGACGTGACTTTGCGAGTAGAGGATCAACATCATGACTATCATCCTGGTTGTCCTCATCCATTGGAGAAAATGTGTCTTGGATCAATCTATGTATCTCATCTTCCTTATTTGAATCACTAATGTTATCTCCATCCATGTCATCATTAATAACTTGATCAACAGCTTCAATATTCTGATCTTGAAGTTCATCTCCATGTAAAGTAGTATTTCTACTAGTACTTGGCAAAGAACTCTCTGGAGGTCGACACTTTGGGGGCATCATCTATATATTTAAAAACAACATAGAAATGCTAGTGTGTATAGAAAATATAAAAATCCTGATAAGAAATATTACTAAAATTCATGACATATTGATTATTACAGAGAATACATTAAATATTGAATCCTCTTACCAAGGGACGATATTCATAACCCCCTTTGGCATGCCCCTTCTCCCTACAATGTTTTTGGGCTTTTGTTATTAAAAGTCTTCTATTTTGCAGGCCTCTACAATCATAGCAAGGGAAATAACATTTTCCATCGCCCCTCACCTCTAATGCCTCTCTTAACCGAGCAAGCTTCCCATCATTTCCGTTCATTGTGACAAATCCTTGTCCTGACAAGTAATTGTCTTACCTACACCATACCAAACATTAAGTTGTCAATTTTTTATATTTTGGCTACTCCTTTCGATTATGATATGTTTATTTACAGTGACCTACATCTTTATAATAAGGTCAACATCTTTATAATAAGGTGATCTTATGTGTAGAGGATCAACATCATGACGACATAGATAACATCTTTATAATAAGGTCATATGTGTACAGATGTTTTCTTTATATAATAATGACATATATACCTAACATAAGTTTAGGGTTAGTGTTTATGTATCTTATTAGTCCCTGCTAAAACAGGGAATATAACACTTTCTCCGTCGTTCATATGTACATACCCGATCACGTCAACCACAACGTTTAGCTTCGGGTTTTGTTTTTCTTTCTTAAATAATGGAAATTCTCGTACTTTGTTTTGCAAAATGTACAGACCCGATCATGTCAACCACAATATTTAGTCTTGGGTTTTGTTTTGCATGCTTAAATAATGGATGATCTCTTGTACATTAATAATTATATGTAATATCAATAGGCTATCGTGTCACTAATGCCAACCTACCCATTATTTATTACAATATGTTGAGGATAGAAAATAATTTATGCGGGAGAGGGAAATGTTATTAATATTTCTCTTAATTTATATGCAGAAAAGGGAAATGTTATTAATATTTCTCTTAGTTTATATGCAGAAGAGGGAAATGTTGAAGATAGCAAAGAATTTATGTGGAAGAGGGAAATGTTACAATATATTAATTGCAGCTATTACCCTTGTTGTTATAAACATGAGTTTCATCCCTATCTTATATATACCATAACTTATCATTTATCAATATAACAATCAACTTCAATATTTTATTCATGGAGATTTCTTCCTTCATTTAATTGAATTAGTAAGTGCTAGCTACCAACCATTAGGTGTGCAAGTATCCCAACCATTATTGTTACTGTTATATTATTTTCAATTTATGCAAGTGTGATCCCTTTTGGGTACTAGGGATGTAACAAGTGGTATCAAAGCTTCAATCAAGATTTGTTGGTGTTTTTTTGTCAGGTCATAAAAATTAAAAGAGAGAAGAAAATGACAATCAGTTACTATCATTTCATCGACCATGGTTGAGTTTCAAGAGCAATTCCATATCTTTATCAATGAAAAAGAGAGAGAGATTATAGCTACAATTGAAGGGAAAAGGGTATGTGGATTCCATAAACCTAGAATATTATGGAATCCACATACCCTTTTCCAGAGAATATACTAACTAGATCCAAAAACCAAACACATGAAATATGGTACTACACATATTATAATATATTATCAATGAAAAAACAAGCTAAATGAAATTTGGACATTTGAAAAAAAATTTACAAGTTAAATGAGTACATCAATAAAAAATAACATACTAACCTTGCAAGTTAAAAATCCAATCTATATAGATCGACAATTGGATTTTTTCAACCGATGGGTGACAGAAAAAATAAACATCTCAAACAAAAGTCGAGAACAGTGTTGCAACTATAGCAATTGTGCCGCAAAGTCTCTTAAAGTCACGCATATATAGATAAAATAGTCAACTAGTCATTAACACTGACCAATGAGATAGGAAAATTTTGTGTCGCTATTGCCACGAAAGTTAGTCACTATAGAGACAAAATTCTTGACTAGATTTAAATAAGATTTTTGTTGATATTGCGACCAACTTTCATGGCAATATCAATGAAAATCCCGCCCTGTTTACAAAAAATATGAAACTAGTTGAAGCGAGGAAAATTTTCGTGGAATAATCCGCACATATGTAGTAGTGTGTAATACTCCCCCTATCTACAACTCTCATTGTGTATTATATTCTTCCTCTGTTTGTAACTTATCCCCCTTTGACATCAATGGCAAAGGGTTTCTCCCCCTAAGCTTGTGATTCACTTTACTGACGAGATGAGAGGGATATCACTCCTAGCAATTTTCTTAGATATTCAAATGTGTCTTTCGAAAGTATTTTGTTAAAATTATCTACAGCCTATTCTTTGGTGGAAATGTAATCCAACTTGACACTTTTCTCGGATACATGTTTTCTTAGGAAGTGGTACTTGATGGGAATATGCTTCATCTTTGAGTGCATACTAGGATTCTTTGAAATGTTGATTTCACTTGTGTTGTCATAGATGATTGATATTGGTTGATCATATTCTACCTTGATATCCTTCAATGTCTGCTTCATCCAGAGAAATTGTGTGCAACATGATATTGATAAAATATATTTGACTTCTATTGTGGATAGAGAGATTGAAGTTTGATTCTTGCTCAACCATGATACTAGACAGTTTTGTTGGAGTTACTTCACACACACCTATGATTTCTTTTTCCTAAGGTTTTTCCTTGTTTATTAGTCATTATATAGTATCCTATATTTTAGGGGAGAATATTCCACCTGGAGAATATTCTCCTTCAGTTGACACTTTTGTTTGACTAGTTGAGTTGAGTTTAGATGTTGCATTGGTTTTGTCACCATGCAACATTGGTATCATCACAAGATAATGCACACTTTCCTTGGGATCATCACCATACTGGCACATTACCCTTGATTCTCTGATCTATTCCTCACTAGTTTCTGTTTAGTCAGTTAATTGAAGACTAGTTGACTAGTTAACTCAGCTAGGTGGCAGTTCACTCCCATAACTGACTGAGAGACTAGACTAGGTGGAAGTTCACTCCTGTAACTGTTGGTGTGTTTACAGATCACTTTAGACCACCACTATGGTGCATTGGTTCTCTTCCAGTGTGCACTCATTGAGTTATATAGAGTATATCATGTGTAAATTATTCATTATTCATTACGATTAATGAGAATTCTTCTATTATTTCTCTCCTTCTTCTTCTTTCTCAAATTATTTCTGCAAATGTGTGTATTATTGTTTAGATAGATCTATTCTGTGAAGTTTTAACACATTTACATGGTATCAGAGACAACATACTACTAAGAAAAAGATACACAAAAATTTCTTGCAGGTACAAAAGATTAAAGACAACAAAAAGATGGATTTCCAAAAAGAATTCATTCTTACACCTTATAACTTTTTTGCATGGAAGGAGAAAATAACCATACATATCAGAATGAGAGGGTTGTACAGGTTAACCATGAATACAGTTACAAAACCGACATCATCCATAGAAAAATCCAAGTACTTAAATCACATGGATGAGGCACTCGAAACAATTTGCAGTCTTATTTCTCCTGATATCTTTTTTCATATATCTTCCTGTAAGACTCCCAATGAATCCTGGACCACCTTGGAAGGGCTCTTTGGAAAATAGGATGAGATGAGGGGACATATGTTGGAGGTGGAGCTGCTCACATTGGATCCAAAACTCTTCAACAATATCCAATATTTATTTACAAAATTCAAGGATTTATTGTCGCTACTCAAAGCTTGCGAGGTTGATAAATCGAAGGAGGAGAAACAAATGGTTCTCACCATTCCCTCCAAGATTGGTCATTAATTATTCATACTTGTAGATTCGACATTCCATTATGTCAGATTCACCTCTGGAGCCACCTGGAATATGCCTTCTCTTGAGGAATTTATCGAATCCATGACACAAGAGAAAACCAAGCTCATTATCATGGGCACAATCAAAGGCCCAAGGGCACATGCACTCACTTTTCAATATGGAAGCCATAAATAAATAAATCTAAAGATAAAGATAAATGGAAATCGCATGCACATCTGAAGAAGGAAGGGTACACAAAACCCTTCATTGATGCCTCTGGATCCAAAGGGGAAAAGGGAAAAAAAGGGGATAAATGCATGTACTGTCACAAAGGATTCCATCCATAATCCACATGCATGCAAAAAAAAATAGATCTAATGACTCAAATACTTCAGAAAAACAACCTTGGAGATCGCATCCCCAAGGGTGCCAAGAAGAAGAAGACAGAACATCAAATTTCCAAGAAAGGCAATTCTATTCATGCCTTTATTTCCATCAACTCCTCTCACGATGCTTGGATCATTGATTCATGAGAATAAAATCAAATGGTTGCATAAAAATAAATATACTCTTCATTGGATGTATGAAAAGTTCCTCCTATTCTGATGGAGGACAACTCTTCTGTCGAAGTCATTGGAAAAGGAAGGATTGAACTCACCAACATAAGCTTTGAGAATGTGTTGTGCGTTCCCAAGATTTCCGCCAACCTTCTCTTCATGTATCAGATGAAAAATTCTGGCACCGGAAAGAAATTCATATTCAAACTAAATTTTGTGGGTATATATGACATGCAAACCAACTCCAAGGTTGCTACCAATGAGGTAAATCATCATTCTAGATTGTATACTTTTTCTGAATTCATTGAACCTGATTATGCTTTACTGCTTACTCATGCTGATGAAAGTAGTAGGATATGGCACAAAAGTCTTGGATATTTGAATTTTAGATACATGCAACAACTTATCAAGCAAATATTGGTTGATGGTCTACCAGAAATCCATTTCTCCAAGGGAGTATGTGAGGGATGTGTTCTCTGAAAACATCCTCAAGAGAATTTTGACAAAGGAAAGTCTCAGAGAGATTCCACACCTTTAGATATGATCCACAATGACCTTATGGGTCCTTTTCCACATCCATCCATCAGAAAACTGAGCTTTGTTCTCATTTTTGTTGATGATTTCTCACGTTTTACATGGATCTACTTTCTCAGGAAGAAATCCAAGGTCTTTCAACACCTCAAAGATTTCAAATCCATGGTTGAGACACATTCCAGAAAGAATATCAAAGTCCTCCAAACTGATTACGTTGGAGAGTATGTAAATCATGATATCCATTATATTTTCCATGAGTTAGGGATTTGGTTGCAGCATACAATTCCCTATACTCTACAACAAAACAGAGTTGTTGAGCGGAAAAACATATCTCTAAAGGAGATGGCATCTTGCATGCTACATGAAAATTCACTACCACAAAGAATATGGGCCAAAGAACTTAATTGTACAACATACATCAAAAATAAATATCCCCATAGATATGTCAAGGATAAGAGCCCCTACGAGTCTTGGAGTGGCCTCAAACCGGAAGTGGCCCACTTTCGCATTTTTGGTTCACGTGCATGGGCCCAGATTCCCTTTGAAAAGAGGAAGGCACTTGATCCACATAGCACTGAGTGTATTTTTTTTGTATACCCTGAAGGTATGAAGGGATATAGGCTTATTGATCTTTCCTCAAACTGGCTCATCATTGAGCGAAGTGTCCAATTCGAGGAAAGTGTCTCGCATGCACCTTAGTAGCCAAATGCAGACACCTTCATTCTTCCACCTATCCGATATGATGAGAATGCACATGCCAACTCTTATTCAAATGAGAGTTCTGATTCATAGGACTTAGATGATTCAGATTCAAATTCATTACATTTAGATGTAGATTTAGAGCATCCATATGCAGTGGCACAGCTAGAGAAGTGGCCCAAGAGGGCACAAACTACTCTTCAGGACGCACGGGATCTCGTTGGTGATCCAGATGATACTAGGAGTATTTGATCTGATTTCCAAGAGCCTCCTGTTGCACTCACTTCCACTGAACCATTTCCCTCCAGACATCTTTTCTTGGTTCAGTCTTCAGATCCACAGTCTTATGGTGAGGCTGCTAAAACTCCCTTTTGGTTATCCGCCATGCAGGAAGAGTACAAATCCCTCCTTGAGAAACATACTTGGGATCTGGTTCCCCTTCCTTCTGGGAGGAAACTTGTCAAATGCATATGGGTCTATAGGACCAAGAGTGAAACAAATGAACATATTAGTAGATATAGAGCCAAGCTTGTCGCCAAAGGTTTTCAACAAGTTCATGGTATTGACTATGGTGATACCTTCTCTCCAGTAGCGAATATGGATTCCATATGATTGGCACTTGCCATTGTGGAATCCAAAGGATGGGAAGTCCATCAGATGGATGTGAAGAATGCATTTCTTCATGTGATATATTTGAGGAGATCTATATGGAGCAACCCCAGGGATTTATGCAGGACTCATCTTTGGTATTTCTACTAAAGAAGTCCCTTTATGTCCTCAAGCAGGATCCGAGGGCATGGTATGCCAAGATGGATTCCTACCTACTGTCACAAAACTTTGTACATTGTAAGTCAGACCTAAATTTCTACATGCTCAGGACGAATGATTCACTTATAATTTTAGTTTTGTATGTTGATGATTTACTAATCACCGGTTGCTCGACTTTAGCGATTGCTGCAGTCAAGAGGATTCTACATGACAGGTTTTTGATGACGGACATGCGTCTTCTACACTGCTTCCTTGGACTCGAGATCAGTCAATATGCATCAGGCATGAAACTTTCTCAGGCCAAGCATGCCCAAGATCTCCTTGAGAAATTTCACATGATAGACTACAAGTCTGCTCCGACTTCTTTCCTATCATGAGTCAAAATTGAGGATGGTGGGGAGACTCCACTGGTTGACAGCACACTATATAGATAGCTAGTGGGGAGCTTGCTTTATCTCACACACTCCAGACCAGAATTCTTCTATGCAGTTGGCGCAGTTTCCAGGTTCATGCAGAAGCCACATGAGCTACATTGGAAGGTTGCAAAGTGTATCCTTTGATACGTATAGGGCACCATCACCTTTGGGATTCATTATGTAGAATACTCTACATTAGATCTTATCATGTTTACTGATTTTGACTGGGCTGGAGATAGCACTGATTGCAATTCCACATCTGGTTACTCAATCAGTCCTGGTTCTGGGCTTATCTATTGGTTGAACAAGAAGCAATCTTCCATTTCTCTATCTTCAGTCGAGTTAGAGTACATAGGGGTAGTTAGCATAACCATTCAGGCTATGTGGCTACAACATTTTCTCACTGAGGTGGGCATTCAATTTCATTGTCCAATCGTCATATGGTGTGATAAATAGAGCACTCTGAATTTTTGCAGAGATCAATTTCAGAGGCAGTGGATGAAGCACATCGAGATCCACATGTACTACAACTGGGACTTAGTACACGAGGGGATCATTAACCTACAGTTATTTCCTTCAGCAGAATAGATGCCAAACATCTTCATCAAGACCTTCATTGAACATAAGTTCTATTCTTTGTGAAGTCATCTTTGAGTGAAAGACACAGTTTCCTAGCAATTGTAGTTCTTCTTTTTACATACATTTTACCTTGAGGGGTTTTTTTCCCATGAGGTTTTCCCTTTTTCCTCACTTTATTTTAGTGTATTTTTGTATTTGGGTACCTAACATGGACTCATTGTCGGGAGCCATTCTTTATTTTCACCGTAGTGTTGTTCAGGAGGGGTGTTGGAGTTACTTCACACACACGTAGGATTTTTTTTCCTAAGGTGTTTCCTTGTTTATTAGTCATAATTAGTCATTATCCAGTCTCCTAAATTTTATGGGAGAATATTCCACCTACAGAATATTCTCCTTCAGTTGACAATTCAGTTTGACTAGTTCAGTTGAGTTTAGATGTTGCATTGGTTTTGTCACCATGCAACATTGGGATCATCACCAGTTAATGCACACTTGCCTTGGGATCTTCATGAAACTAGTGCATTACCCTTGATTCCCTAATCTACTCCTCACTTCTCCTTTGTTTAGTTAGTTAACTAAATACTAGTTGAATAGTTAACTCAACTAGGTGGAAGCTCACTCCTGTAACTACCTGAGAGACTAGACTAGGTGGCAATTCACTACCGTAATTGTTGGTGTGTGTCCATATCATTCTATACCACCACTATGGCGCATTGGTTCTCCTCCAGTGCGCACTCATTGAGTTATATAGAGTATATCATGTGTAAATTATTCATTATTCATTATGGTTAATGAGAATTCTTCTATTTCTTCTCACCTTCTTCTTCTTTCTCCAATTCTATCTACAAATGTGTGTATTATTGTTTATCTAGATCTATTCTATGCAGGTTCAACACATTTACAAGTTTCCTAGAAAAAATGCTCCTCCACTTGTATTTTACTTGTCATCAATACTTCCTGCCCAATATACATATGTATATGTTGTTAGAGTGAAGTCCTAACTTCTTGAATACCACAAGACAAAGTCCAATGTGCCATTCATATATATGAATATTCTTTTTACTGCTTGGACATGTGTCTCCTTTGGTGCATATTGAAATCTTGCAACCAATCCTACTTCTTTCATGATGTCTAGCCTTGATGTTGTCATGTATACTAGGTTTCCAATCGTTGACCCATAGAGTGTTTTCTTTTATTCCGGATATTCATCATATTTTCTCAAGTTATATCATGTGATCATGGGTGTACTAACAGGTGCCAAGTATTCAATTCTAAATTTCTTCAACATTCCCTTGATATATTTGGTCTGATAAATGAATATGCCTTTGCTGGATTGAGAAATCTGCAACCCTATAAAGAATGGAAATTCTCCAAGAATGGATATCTCATTTTTTTTTCATTTCTTCTGCAAATGTTTGGCTCATTCTATCATCATTACTTTCAAATATGATATCATCCACATAAACCACAATGATTAATAAATTTTCATTGTTTTTTTTTTATGTAAATATTGTTATTTGTTTCTCCTCTTTTGAAACCTTGTTGTTGTAGGTATTTGTCAAGTCTTGAATACCAAGCTCTAGGATATTTCTTTAGTCAATAGAGTGATTTCTTCAGTATTCATACATGATCTTTTCTTCTATCTATTGAAATCCCTCTGAATTCTCAATATATACTTCTTCCTCTAAATTTCCATTTAATGTTGAATTGACATCCATTTGATAGAATTTAAAGTTATTGAAACACCCAAATGAAAAAATATTTTGATTTCTTCTAATCTTGGAACTGGAGAAAAGGTTTCTTCAAATTAAATACCCTCAACTTGAGCATACCCTTTATAGACCATTCTTTCGTTTTTCTCACTATTTGTCTATTTTCAAACAATTTGTTTCAAAAGACCCATTTGGTGCCAATCACATTCTTGTGTTTTGGTCTAGGAACAAGCTCACATGCCTCATTCTTCTTAATTTTATTTAGTTATTATTTCATAGCATTAACCCAATGCTTATCTTCAGTATCTTATGCAAAGTTCTTGGGATCTATTTTAGATCGCGAAAAAAAGTCCAATCTTCATCTAGTTTGAACTCTTGTATCTACATCACCAAGAATATGATTTTTTGGATGATGCTTTTGAACAAATCAGGATGATATATTTAGATACAGACATTCTATTTCTTCTTGTTCTTTATTTTCTTGTTCCTCTTCTTCTTCTATGTATATTTTCTCCTATGGATGTTCATTTGTTTTTGACTTTTCCTTTGAGGTATTTCTCCATCCACTCTTACATAAATATTATCTACATCCTTCTGTAGTATTTTGTTTTAGCATTTGTAGGCCTTGCTTCTATATGCATAGCCAAGAAAGATACATTTGTATGTTCTGGAATCAAACTTGCCTAAATTATCTTTATTTCTCTTTATATAGCACTTGATTCCAAATACTTTGAAGTATTTGACTGTAGCTAGTCTACCTTTCCATAATTCATAAGGTGTCTTGGTGTTGTTCACTCTAATTTGTGCTCTATTCAAAATCTATATTTTTGTGTTGATTGCTTATATCCAAAAGGTGTCTGGTAGCTTGGCTTCATTCAACATTGTTCTAGCCATTTCTTGTACAGTTTTGTCTTTATTTATACAACTCAATTTTTTTGTAGAGTCCTTGCTACCGAAAAAATGTCTCTTGATTCGATGATTCTCACATAATTCATCAAATTCATAAGAGGTAGACTAACCTCCTATGTTTGATCTTAAGCACTTGATTTTTAAATCAGTGCCATTTTCAACTAGGGATTGAAAGATTTAAAATTATCAAATGCTTCATATTTTTCTTTAAGAAATGTGACCCATGTCATTCTTGTGTAATCATCAATAAGTATCATAAAATAACTCTCACCTTTTAAAGTTTGTGTTCTTCCTGGCCCACAAAGGTCTGTGTGTACAAGATCTAATGGCTTTGATGTTGAGTACTCCTTTGTTTTGAAGCTAACTCTTTTTTGCTTCCCATGCCGACATGGCTTGCAAATAGTGTCAGCAAGTTTTGAGATCCTTGGAATATCTCTTATTGTTTGTGTCTTGCTGCATTTTACTATATTGTCAAAGTTTTTATGACCTATCCTTCTATGGAATAACTATATTTCATTTACTTGTCCCATACAAAAATTTTCTCCTTTGACTTCATCGAGAACATATACATTGCTCAAGGTTTTTTTTGCATTTACCACTAATATTCCTAAATCTACATTCCTTATTTGACATCCTTTGGAATAAAATATGAGGTTGTAACCTTGATCACACATTTTATTTACACTTAGAAGGTTTTTTTTTAACCCTTCAACATACAAGACATTATATGCTTTAGTCTTTCCATTATTAAGACTAATTGTACCTTTTCCAACCAATCTTGTAGAAGAATTATCCCCAAAGGTAATGTTGCCTCCTTTCTATTCCTTTAGGGTGAGAAACTTTTTATGATCCCCTGTCATTTGGTTTGAACATCCACTATCAATCTATTATTAGCTTCCTTTGTCTTGAGCATATATTCCAAGTCCACATTCTTCCTTCTTTGCTTCTTCTTGCTTCCTTTTCCACACTTTGTGTATTCTTCTCTATTCTTGGTAAGAAAATATTCTTCCCTATTTTGTTTAGGATACTTTTTTATGTTTCTTCTACAATCATATGTTATGTGCCCATATTTATTGCACTTATAACATTCAATATTGTAATCAAGTATGGGAGAAAATGAATTTTAGTTTCTATCAACAAACCCATGAGAAATTCTAGTTTTGTTGCTCATATAATAATTCTTTGAGGTCTTATAAGAACCTATATTTTTATCACTCACATGATCACTTCTTTCATAATATTTACAATGTAGTTCTTTATGACCAAAATTATTGCAAGAAAAACAATATCCAAGAAGAGATTTTGGTATCGGGTTGTGAAATGCCTTCTTGGTGTAAAAACTTGTTTGAACTCATTATTGTTGTTCTTGTGAGAAGAATGAATTTTATGTTGGTAATCATCTCCTTTCCTATTTCTACTTTCATTATTGACGGATCCTTTGAGAATATTAGTATAACTTTTAGGCCTTTCTTTATTTTCATTTTATGATCTCTTTGTGACTTTAGTGCTAGCTTCTCCCTCGAGGGTCTATTTTTCTTCGTCAGAGCCATGACGAAGAAAAATGGTGATAAATGGTGACCTTTGGTAACTAAGAATATTATCTAATATTTCAGTACTCTTTCCAAACTTCAAGATTCTACTCAATTGATTAGTTTTTTTCTCTAGTTCCTTTCTTAAGGAAATGATTTCAACCTATAGCTTCTCACAATTTTCTTCCTTTCCTTTCAGTTGGCTTCTCACCACTTCTTATATATTTTTTTCCTCTTATAGTTGAGTCTTTAGGATGATAATTGTTTTTTCTGTTTCATCAATATCATAATCCTTATTTTCATAATTCTGCAATTGATATTTCTATTTTTATTCTTTCCCTTGAGTCTTTCTATTTCTTTTGAGGCACTGATGAATTATGCTTCAAGATTCACTTCCCCATCAATGTCTTGTTCTTATTAATTTGATTTTTCTTTCTGATTGTATTCATTTTTTATATCAACAAAATTTGTATCCATGGCCATAAAGAGGAATTCTACTTGGCTAGCCATGTGTTCTCCAAAACATATCCTCCCAATGGTTAGACTGTTTGCAAAGGAACCTTCTCTGATTCCAATTATTGAACTTATTCTTATACTTAGAGGGGGGCATGAATTATTACAAGATAATTTTTACTTTAAATAATCATTCATCAATAATTAACTAACTTTAAAACAATAAATGCATTAAAACAAAAATTACAGTACATGCAGTTTAATTTGGAAATCCTTGTGGGAGAAAACCACAAAAACTTATATTTATAAATGTCTGTAGGAACCAACCTACCATTAAAAATCGTGTAGGCACCAACCTAATAGAGACACCAATCTCTTCATTTGAGCACCAACTCAACAAGATATCATGTAGGAAACAACCTACTAGATACACTAATCACCTCACCCGAGCACCAACTTAGTAATACTTGCATAGAGACTAATATAAGATCTTCATAAACAACATACTTTTTATTTGATTTGTATGCTTCATACTTCAATCATTTCAAAACATAATTATACCCTTAACTTTCATGCTCCAACACCTCTCCTTGCTTCGTAACCCAAACATAGCTTCAAAACCCTAGTCATATTTAGCCTTCATTCTCTAGAGAACCTCATAATATCATTCCTAGAATATGATTCTAGACTACAACATCCAAACCTCAAAATGACACACTTTTCAGTATCATAGACCTTATTCCTTCATAGTGCAACCTTAAACCTCCAAGAAAACTCCTTTTGCACCTTTAGACCCCAAGAATACTCCCCAACTTCTCTTGCGCACCTCATATCTCTTATGTGCACTTGTTCTTGATCTTGTTGCTTGGGTACTCTCCAAATGCACACATCTATCTTGTATTTATATTTTTTCTACATTCACATACATGGTCAACTTGTAAAATTAGTTGGATCGACCTGTAAAATTGGTTGGGCCGACTTGTACTTTCTAGCTTGGTTGACTTGGAAAAATATTTCATATCTCCTCATTCCTACAGAGTTAAAGGGAGTGTCATATACTGTTGGAAAGGTCTCAAAATAATATTTTCAACGATATATCTTATGCTCCCATTTAATCTATTTCTTCAAAGTAAAACAACCTTCAAATATAGGGTATCCAAACTGACCATCAAAAATTCAAAAAAAATATTTCCAACAATCTCCAACTTGCAATATTTATCATGGACATTTGTAGTCTCCCACTTTCATTGATATCAATGACAACAATATTTCCAATATTGAAAATCCCTATTTCTGGTGCATGTTGATGTGCTCCAATAGTTCCTTCCCTTTGATCTTAACCTAGCAATATGAATCCTTTTATCTTGTTGGTGAAGATCTATGTGATTTAGAGTAAGTGAATTCTCTTCAAAGGTGGGTAATTATGTTTGGATAATTTCTTTGCAATTAACTTTCTATTATCTAATTGAATCCCAATCATGGAATTTTCTAGAATTGTCATCTATTTCCATATCATTTGCATTCCTGTTAGATTTATTAACATGCTCCCCTTTATTATAGTTTTGGGATATTTTTCATTTGGGAGTAAGGGAAGTGGCATTCCTCTTCTCAAGCTTATATTTACTTGGATACTTTCCATCATTGTAATATCCTCCATATCGAACTAAATTATTTTGACTACCTCCTACAAACAAGAGATAAGCACCCCTTATAGGAGGATTCAAAGTGTTACTAGAAGAAAGTGCTACAGAACCTCCTCTTCTGCTATTTTAAAATATTCACATTTTCCTTCCCAAGGTAGTAAGATTATCATAAATGTTAAGAATTTCCTTGTCCCAAATGACCTTCTTCTTTGACCTTTTTTTCAAACTGAATAAAGCATGGACATCATCTATGATTTTCATCTTTTCTTTGTTGTGAGAATTGTGAATAAGAGTATGTTCTTCATCTATTTCCTTAGTATTCATGCATAATTCCTCATTATCTCCTATCCCATATACTTGCTCATTTTTATTAGGAAAACATGTGTTATATTTGTGTATTACCAGGTGCACCTTAAAAATCCCCTTGGTGTAAAAGCCTTGAATTCCATGAATCTCCTTCATGTAAAATGAATTAAATCATTATTATATTTCAACAAGTTGGGTGATGACTTTCATAGTGAAACCTATTCCCCTAAAAGGATTTTTGATGAATTGGTTTCTCTTCTTTCATTCGAATAAAGTGGACCACATTTGATATTGACAACAAAATTCAATGAAAAAAGTTGATCACATACAAACTTGGGAAAAAAACAGGTTTCCCCTCAAACCTGTAAAGCCTAATATATGTATAATGTTCTCCATAAAAATATCCCCATTTTCCTGTGAGTAAATTCATAGATTCTATAGTTAATATATCATGTTTATTGTTGGTTATCATATTTCTAAATATCTTGACAAAGGCATCTTTAAATATATAGAATTAAAATGGGAACTTATGGATCAATAGATATGGATACCAACACTAAATCAACTTTGTCTTTAATTTGACATCCTCTTTTGGAAATACTTAAATGAATTACAAAATACCAACAATAAATCAGATGTAAATACATAAGGAATTGCTTAGTTTTTTGAAAGTTGGATAATTGGTGGGTAACTTCATTGGATATAAGCTTCCCCCAATAAAAAGTTATATTCCTATGTAGTGTATGATACATGATGTATAAAATGTAGATGGGCACATGAACTATGGTTTCTTGGCCAACCACCCATGAAAATAACCATGCTAATTATTGGTAGAGCTTGTCAAATTCTATTATCTCTATGTGGTATGATCCAGAACCCTTTTTTATTGGATGTAGAATTTATTCCTTTAATATAGTGTTTCCACCTCCATGGGAATCCAAAAAGGCATCAACTTCATTGACCTTGAATATTTTGGTCATCTTTGGCAGAAACAACATTCTTCTAAAATTTAGTGTTTTGAGGGAAACATGAATCTTTCCATCTTCCTTTACATTAATCAACCTATGCCTAAAATCAAAGCATTTAGAACATCAATGGATGACCTCCCTGGAGTCAAGAGATTCATGGATGCAACCTGATTTTACCATGATGGACGTCCAAATTTATAATTTCTTTGATCCTCTTCTTGCATCTCCTAACACTACTTGTAATCAATTCTCTAGTAATAATATATGATATTCTGAGATAGAAAATTCAATGTATATCCATGATAGAGATCAAAATTTTTCTTGGGTTACAACCTGTACTTTCACACTTTTCCATTTTAGCAATGTGTTTCTAAATAATGCACAACTATCATCTAATCACTTCTTAAATCTCCCACCAAATATCATAGTACAATTATAACATTCATAAAGGATTTGTTGTCTTAGATCTATCACTGAACTTTGCATTGAATGAGAAAATTATACACATCGATGTAGCAAGCGAACATGTAAGTTTGATTAAAATCCCGGGAAATAATGTAAAGGGTAGTTGATTTGGAATGGATCCAAACACAAAAGATTGGTTGTAAGCCTCAATATCTAAGGGAATTTGGAAATTAAGGAAAGTTAGTAAATATGTGAAATCCATTGAAAAGTGGAAAAAGACAAAAGAGAAGAAAAGTGGAAAGGTCAATCCTATTGGTCTTCCCATTACCCCAACTCTTCCTACATTTTCTTGTACTTTCACTCTCAAATGGATTGTTTTGACCAGGAGGAGAGAATGAAAAGAAGGAGGGGGTTGGTGGGGGGGGGGTGATTTTTCTAGCTAAGAGAGGAGGATGAATAGGAGGCATGAACTACATTGTAACTAGATATTGAAGCCAAATAGACTGATCAACCATTAATACTAGTTTTCCCATCTAGGTTTCCATAGTAAAATATCCATGTTTATGCTATGTTTGATTTTTTTCGCTATGTGTCATGTTGTGTTAAATTTCATTCTCTATTGAAAAATTATGCACATTAAAGTAACTCTGTATTTAATTACTTATCTTAGTGTGTTAATGGTGGAAATGAAGAATTGCAAATTATGTTTCTGTTAGTTTACTCAAAGTTTCATTTTCCATTATCAATTGAATAATTCCAATAGCTATGAATCACCCACCATCTGATTGGATCTGAGATTGGAGATTCATGGTTTCTATTTATTTATTGTTGCACTATTCTATCTTAGTTTTTAAATCTATCCAACAAATTTGATGAGTGTTGACACCATGCACAATAATGGTTCTTTTTCTTCATTGTCATACACAACAATAGATTCTTCCCATGGTTGTACACAAAAATTGTAGGAAGAGTGAGGAAATACATTGCACATCAATCTTCTTGGAGGCTACACGTGGATTAGTTTAGCTTCTTAACGTTGTACACAAGCTATACATGCCATACATAGCCTATGTATGTTGGCTCCATCTCCCAGAGGTTGTGTGAAGTGGTGGTTGGGAATTATCATGGTCATTGGAGTGAGATGAATGGTAGTTTGTTCCATCAAGGAAATATTCAATGAAACCATAATGTTTTTTTTTTAAGATATCTCTCTTCCCATCAATTTTGGAATTTAGTGGTTCAAGTTGTGGGTTATCCTAGGTTTAATTGTTCTAGTATTCTTATCATTTTCATTTACTATGTTCAATGAATTATATTTTTATTTGTACACTTGGAAGGAATGCTTGGTATGAGATATGTCATTCTTTGGGAAGGCATTGTGTGCACATTATATTTTCTGGTGAAAGTTGTATTCATGACACTACATTTACTTGGAAATAATATAAACATATCGATGACCACTATCGTGTATTGAAAGTTTGAATTGGAGCTTGAGTATATACATATGAAACCTGGAAGTGATTAAATCGCTTTGCATCTTGATTATTGAGCATTTCCATTGAGTAATACATTGATGTCCCTTATTAATGTTGGAACAATTGATTTCATCAA
Organism: Picea sitchensis; assembly: GCA_010110895.2. Lineage (NCBI taxonomy): Eukaryota > Viridiplantae > Streptophyta > Pinopsida > Pinales > Pinaceae > Picea > Picea sitchensis. The sequence goes on from SNQJ01S0000544.1 coordinate 293,702, forward strand.
TTTTTGTGAGTTGTTGTTTTCATACAAGAAGGAAATTAGATCCATGAATCTACCTATAATAGAGTGGGATATTTCTAAACAAAATGAAAAAGTGTTGGATTTACATATTTGACAAGTAGAGTTTAGATTACAATTTATATTTGACAAGTAGAGTTTAGAGTTTAGTAGAGTTTATATTTAGTATGTACTTTTTAGGTGGAAAAAATGGAGGAATTGGATAGTAGGGCCCAATTTAGTGGAATATGTGATCTAGTAGGATATCAATGGAAACCCACCTTTTCTAGCTAGCTCAAAACAATCTTTTGGCACTTACTATTTTTAGCATATTTTCGGTTCCCAAACCTTTAGGGCCATTTTGAAGGCCCAAACAACACTTTTTCATGACCAGTCACCTTATTAATAGCCAAAGGCTATGATTGAGCCCTCTAAATGAATCCCCTTGTCAATACCTTTCCAATGAGCTATTGTGTGCCCTAAACGAAGATCGTATGCAAAAGTTATGACCCCTCGAAGTTGATGTACTAACTTACCCCAACAGGGCCCACATGACTTTTGGCGCTTCATCTCCTAGGGTTAGGTGTTTGGATGTCTAGAGTTTTGGAATTCATGTTTATTGTAAAGATAACTTCAGAGACTCATTGTACTCATCTTATTGTGAATGAGCGTAGCCATCAGATCTCTTCTCAGAGATAAGATGCCACCATTCTAGCAAGCTTGTTTTCAATCTACATTTTACATTTTTCAACATATTTCTTATTTAATAGAAGTTAAGTTTTACTGTATATCAATTATTTTTCACCGTGTCTCTATGTAATATTATAAATTTGTTGTTTCATTTCATTTTGTTCATAAATTTGGATCATTGGTATAAGAGAAGTCTGCTCTATGTCATTTTTATAATGCATGTCCCCAACGTAGTCAGGGTATAGAGAGTTGGGTCTCGAGCTTGTTTCTCTTAAGGAAAATTACTCTCGCACACCCAATAAACAATACATGGAGGGTTAAAATTGTTGATATTATGGTATCTTTGGAAGGTATGAACCTCTATTGTGAGCTTTGACAAGATTAGAATGTTCTGAAAGGAAGCAAAGAAATGAAGGAAACCTTAGACAAGATGTCGGTTGTAGAAATATAATTAATATGAATTAATTAGTACCCAGAAGGAGAAGTCAGCTCCAATAAGTCTGCCAGAACCACTATAAATATAGGGCACCACTCTCTCATTTGACACACTTCTCAGTAGTTGCAGAGAGCCAGTTCTGCACAGTGTAGTTGCAGTCTTGTGCAGAAATCCTGGGGAAGGTACTACGCCAGCTTTTGGGTCGGACTATCTGATCAAATTTGTTACTTATTTCTTGGTGCATTAGCCTCTCTTAGCTATTGGATTTCTACCAGGATTATCTTCTCTGTCAAGGTCAAGGTGCTCGGAGGGTGGCTTCGACCTATGGTTGGGTAACAAGGGTATTATCAATGGTAAAACCAACATAATCCTTCATATTCTAATAGGTTATGGGCCCAAACCTCCTTCATTCAGTATAAACACTGGAAGGAAGTATAGCCGCTAGGATATTGAGCTCGTCGAGGAACTGCCACTAGGGTTACTAGTAGGAGCAGCTTCCAAAGACATTGTTGCTAGGGTTACTAGCAGAAGCAGTTGCAGAAACCCTAATCTCAGATCTGACGCCTTTTGATGGAGCATCTCGCTCAAAAATAAGTTATTCAGATGCACCCTAAATCAGTGTACCTTTTGGCTCTCTCAGAAGACATAAATGACAAAGTTTAAGTTTTGGATCAAGGCATGACCAGTTACTAGTCAATCAAAGACATGAGTGAAACGATCAGTCTTTTACACTACTCAGCACTTACTGGAACGATTGAAGATGACATGTGGATAATCGATAGTGGAGCTTCTAGGCACATGACGAGGGATCAAGCTAGACTCCCAAATATAAATGAGAAGAAGACCTCGTACATGGTAGAGCTTGGAGACAAAACCACTTACCCCGTGGAAGGATTTGGACAAGCCTCCATCAAAATGAAAACAGGTAACTATGTTCACTTAAGCAATGTTTTATATGTGCCTGGTTTAGAAAAGAATCTTGTATGGATAACTTGCCTAGAAGACAAAGGAAACAAAATAGCTTTCGTGGATGGAAAAGTGTTATCATGGAATAAAGACTCCAACATAGAGAATTCTAGGGTTATTGGAAGTCATGAAGGAAATCTATATAGACTACTAGAAAAAAATGAAGAAGCTCTTGTACACAACGAAGTCAACCCCAATGAGCTTTGTTACAGAAGGTACACTCACATTAACTATAAAGAATTACCCTTTCTCAAAAGGATGGTTGAAGGAATACCAGAGTTGCAATCTACACATGAAGGAATCTACAAAGGATGTGCTCTTGGGAAGAATATCAAGAAACCATTCCCAAGTAGCAACAACAAATCTAAGGAGATTCTATATCTGATACACTCAGATGTTTGCGGTCCGATGCCAGTAAAATCTCTAGGAGGATCTTCTTACTACGTAATATTCATAACTAACTATTCAAGAAAGACTTGGTTATATCTACTCAAGACAAAAGATGAAGTATTCAACAAGTTTCAAGAGTTCAAAGCAGAAGTAGAAAATCTCACGATAAGAAGATCAAGATGCTAAGAACTAATAATGGTGGAGAATACATATCAAAGGAATTTGTTGCATTCTGCAAATTGGCAGGGATTGGGAGGGAGCTGACTGTTCCTCATAATCCTCAACAAAATGGTGTAGTAGAAATAAAGAATAGATCTATTGAAGAAACCATAAAATCCTTACTAAATGATCAAGGTCTATCCATGTTCTTATGGGGAGAAGTAGAAATGACAACAATTTATGTACAGAACAACAATCCTCATCATATATTGAAGGACATGACACCAGAAGAAGCTTTCTCGGGCGAGAAACCTAAAGTGGAAAATCTAATAATATTTGGATGTCTTGTTTACTCTCACATTCCCAAGGACAAGAGGAATAAACTACAACCTTCAGGAAAGAAAGGGATATTCGTGGGATACAATGATTCATCCAAAGCTTATAGAATATATATTCCAAAACAAAACAAGATCGAATTCAACAGAGACGTAACATTCAATGAGAATATGACCTTCAAGAAATCCATAGAAGTAACTATAGAAGAAGAAGAGATTGAAGAACTTAACGAAGAAAGCACAGAAAATGAAAATGACGAAAATGAAATACATGATCATCCTATGTAGCCATGTGAAAACATTGATTCAGATATCATACCTAAGACCAAGAAACGACCATCTTGGCTTGAAGCTACCTTACAAGATGCAGAAAGACTCAAGGTTCCAGAAGGAACATTCAGAAAGAGTAAAAGACCTAAAAGATTCTCAAGTTATGCATCATACATGACAAAGATTCTAGATGAAGGACCTACCACATTTGAAGAAGAAGTTCAAAAGGGACAATGTAAAGAAGCTATGACGGAAGAGCATCAATCCATTATGAAAAATGAGGTATGGGAAATCATACCATGACCTAAAGAAAAATAGGTGGTCACTTCAAAATGGGTGTACAAGATCAAACATGTAGCAGACAGAAGCGTGGATAAATACAAGGCAAGATTTGTAGCTAGAGGGTTCTCCCAGAAGGAGGGAGAACATTACGAGGAGATGTTTTCTTCGGTGGCTAGATATACTTCCATCAGAGCTATCATATCTCTTGCCGCTTCCATGGGATGGAACCTACATCAGATGGATGTAAAGACATCTTTCCTCAATGGAGTAATTGAAGAAGAAGTATATATTGAACAACCTCAAGGGTTTGAGGTACATTCCAAGGACACTCACGTTTGCAATTAAATAAAGCTCTATATGGACTCAAGCAATTTCTAAGGGCTTGGTATGCCAGAATGGACAACTATCTAACGAGACTTGGTTTCTCCAAGAGTCATGAAGATCCAAACCTTTACTATAAAGCCGTGGACAATGCACCTGTAATCCTACTATGTTGACGCTCAATTCATAATAGGTGAAGAGTCTCTCATCATCCAGTGCAAGAAGGAATTAGCTTCTAAATTTGATATGAAATATCTAGGTCTCATGCATTATTACTTGGGACTAGAAGCATGGCAGAAGCATGGTGAAGTATTCCTTGGACAAGGAAAGTACGCAATAAAGATCCTTCAGAAATTTGGAATGATGGATTGTAAATCAATGGACACTCCTATGAATGTGGATATAAGAAAAGTGAAAGATCTAGATTCTGATCCAATAGACCCATCTCTATATCGGAAACTAATTGGGTCATTGATGTATTTGGTAAATACTCAATAAGACATTTGCTTTGCTGTGAATACACTAAGCTAGTTCTAGGTGGAACTAAGACATGAACACTGGATAGCTGCAAAGCATGTATTAAGATATATTCATGGGAAAATAAACTATGGCTTGAGATATACCGCATCCAATGATATCCAACTTCACGGATTCACAGACTCTGATTGGGAAAGAAGTGCAAAAGACAGAAAGAGCACTTCAGGTATGTGTTTCATCTTGGGCTGCGCTATGATATCTTGGGGCAGTAGGAAGAAAAAGTCCATCACACTCAACAAAATAGAAGCAAAGTATATGGAAGTATGTCAAGCATGCACAGAAGCAATATGGCTAAGGAAGTTAATCTCCGATTTATTTGATCAGATTCCAGAATCAACCATAATATATTGTGATAATTCGAGTTGTATAAGATTATCAGAACATCGCGTGTTTCATGAAAGGTTGAAACACATTGAGATCAAATACTGCTTTATTCAAGATAAAGTCTAAGAAGGAGAGGTAAAGCTCGAATATATCCCCACTGATGAGTAGACAACAAATATCCTGACAAAACCTCTATCCAGAATAAAGTTTTCATATTTCTGAGAGAAGATGGGGATCGTGGAAATAAATCCCTTAGTTGAAAGGGAAGAAACAAATCTCCAGGTTGGGAGGGAGCACTGAAAATATTATTGAAGACATTTATTTTTGTGATTGAAAAATAGTCCAGCTTGGACAGATTCTTTCCTGTTCAAAAAGTGGATTGAGATTTCTGATGGACAACGATTTCCCATTGTGGTTAACATGGGAAATGGTCCAGATTTTTGATGTATCATAGACAGCGACTTCCCATTGTGGTTAACATGGGGAGTGGTCTAGGGCAGCCTCTCTTCTTGCAAGTTACTCAAGAAGACTGGCCCACCTCGTCGGACATCGATTTCTCATTTTGGTTAACATGAGGAATGGTCTGTTTTGGAGGTTGATGGAAGACAATATTTTCCTCTTGTGGTTAATAGAGGAAATGGTCTGGATAGTCATTCCTTAGGGTTTATACATTCTCTCTAGGGTGCACTTTGATTAGTGTAGGAGGAATGGCCCAGGGTGGGGAATGGTCTAGGCTCAACAATCAGGGACAGACATTCCTTAGGGTTTATACATTCTCTCTAGGGTTCACTTTGATTAGTGTAGGAGGAATGGCTCAAGGTGAGGAATGGTCCAGGCTCAGAAAGCAGAAACAATCGTTCCTTCTTGTTTGAGAAGAATAGGGCATATATCCCATTGTTGATGTTCTATACTGAGGGCAGATATTCTTTCAGATCTCACAGATGTGAGTGAAAGATTGGCCCAGATGAATCAGTTTATTTTAACAATATTTTCTGTGCAGGTTGTCATCAGATGATTGTTATGGAGACTGCCTGTCTCCAGACAATAGAGATATACTACTATGGTGGATATGTTCCACTGTTTGTGACTATGTGTCACGGTTTGAGTAGTTGTGTACTACCATGGATAGACACAGTTGTGTTCTATCAATTGATATTGTACTAGTTGTCATAGGATATTATCCAGTTGGATAATAATGACGATGCTCGTGATACTACCAATTGAATGGTCTGTTTGTGCTCAAGACCATACCTCCCTAGCTAGGAGGGAGTGTTGATATTATGGTAGCTTCGGGAGGTATGAACCTTTATTGTGACCTTTGACAAGATTAGAATGTTCTGGAAGGAAGAAAAGAATCGAAGGAAACCCTAGACAAGATGTCAGTTACAGAAATATAATTAATATGAATTAATTAGTACCCAGAAGGAGAAGTCGACCCCAGTAAGTCTGCCAGAACCACTATAAATACAGGGCACCACTCTCTCATTTGACACACTTCTCAACAGTTGCAGAGAGCCAGTTCTACGTAGTGCAGTTGCAGTTATGTGCACAAATCCTGGGGAAGGTATTGCGCTAGATTTTGGGTGGGACTATCTGATCAGCTTGGTTACTTCTTGCTTGGTGCATTAGCCTCTCTTGGTTATTGGATTGCTACCAGGATTATCTTCTATATCAAGGTCAAGGTGCTCGGAGGGTGGCTTCGGCCTATGGTTGGGTGACAAGGGTATTCTCAATGGTAAAACGAGCACAATCCTTCATATTCTAACAAAAATAAGGACGATGGGATAGGAGATCCTTTAAAAAAAATTCTCAAGGAAGCCCTTAAGTGATAGAGGAACAAGATGATGGACAACTTTGCACAAATCCTTCGACAACTACTGACAATAAACACATCCACCTCAAGTGGAGGTGCTATCTCCTTCAAGGTACATATCAATTTTTATATTCCTATATTTGAAGGTCAAACAGATGTGGATTCCATAGATAAATGGTTAAACCTTCTAGAAGGGTTTTTTTCTATCCACAACTTTTTCGATAGGGAAAAGATTACATTTGTGCTCCTTAAGGTTGTCCCCCATGTTAAGGATTGGTGGGATACTTTCTGTGAGCAAAAGGAAAATGAGGGATCCACATTATTTGCAGTTGCACCCACTTGGGGTTCCTTCAGGGATGTTATTAAGGAACAATACTACCCTGTTAGAAGTTATGACAACTTATATACAAGATGGACCACACTATGGTAGGAAAGATACCAAACACTACCAGAGTTCACCAATATATTCCATACCTTGTGCACCAAGCTGGGTATCAAATATTTTGAACGACATCTAGTGATTAAGTACTGTGGAGGTCTGCATAGATACATCTAGACAAAAATGTATTTTTTGGACATCACATCCTTGGGCGCGGCCTATCGATATGTCATCAAAATCGAGCAGAAGCTTAAACAAAAGACACGAAAGTTTGGGTCTAAGAACCCCTCACAACAGAAGTAGGGCAACAACATCCCCAACCCATAGAACAAAGGACAGAGAAAATATGGGAAACCTCAGGACAACCAAACCAAGATGAAAGCAAAGAAGGACAATGGGAAGGCAATGAAAGATACTGGGAAGTGGTGCTACTTCCATAAGATCCCCTAGCATAACACTACTAATTGTTGCTCAAAGCAATCACTGGTGGCTTAGGTAAAATACTCTGAATCAAATGTAGGTTTTGACTCTGAGTCTGAACTAGTTAAGGGTATATGGATCATTGATGCGTAACCCAGTGCAACCATTGCTAACACCAAGATCCATACTAAAGAACCAGATGATCTAGAGGAAGGTGAGCACCTCTTTCATTCACAGATGTGGGTGAAAGGCACTCCACTACACTTCATCGTTGATAGTGGTATCCATAAGAACTTCATCTTAGAAAAGTTCATCAAGTGGCTAGCCCTATCAACAATTCTACACCCACAACCCTACATCATCAGATGACTCCATCAAGGAAGCGATATTCGCATCAGAAAATAGTGTTTCCTGTCGTATGGCATCAAGCCATTCAAGGATGAGGTATTGTGTGATGTTTCTCCCCTTGAAGTTTGTGATGTTTCTTGAGCCAACCTTATTTATGGAAACGTCATGTTGTATATGGGTCTAGGCCTCACAGTGTTATTATTACTTTGAACATGAAAGTGTACAGGATACCCGAGGTAGTCCCACCCAGTTTTATTTCCTTGATCTCTACCAAGCAATGCAGGAAGGTCATTTCTCATACCCTGAAGTTTTTCTTCTTCGTGATTCTCTCTCAAAGTGAGTGAAAGGTGGCAGCCGCATCCATGGCCTCCACAATCAACCTCTCCATGTAGAAAAAGCAAGTGGATAAGGTCGTGGAATAATAGAAAGACATCTTCTCATCACCTACTAGGGTACCTTTCTACTGTTAGGTCAAGCATCCCATCGATCTAACCCCCGGTGGACCACTGTCCAATGGGCTAGTCTATCACTGCTCTCTACTAGAAAATGAGAAGATCAAGCGTCAGATCGAAGAAATACTCCATAAGGGGAACATCCAACCCAATTCATCACCTTGTGGAAGCCCATCGTGTTGTTGCAGAAGAAAGATGAGATCTAGTGACTCTACATTGATTATTGGGCCCTAAATAAAATAACAGTCAGGAACCAGTACCCAATTCCCCGAATCGACGATCTCCTTGATCAACTCAAGGGGGGAAAATACTTCAATAATATTGATATGAAGTCTAGATACCATCAGGTCCCAATAGAAAAAACATATGTATGGAAAATTGTCTTCAAGTCAAAAGAAAGTCTTTTTGAATGGTTTGTCATGCCCTTTGGTTTGAAAAATTCCCCAACAACTTTCATGAGAATGATGGATGATATCTTGCAGAATTTCACTCATTTTTTTTGGGTGGTGTATCCAAATGATATCCTCATATACAAAAAGACTCAGGAAGAACATCTAGCATATTCAATAGGTTCTGCACACTCTGTGGCAACACAAGCTATATGCCAACTTGGAAAAATTCTCCTTCAACATGGACAGGGTCTAGTACCTAGGCTACATTGTTGATGTGCATGGTGTGCATGTTGATCCATACAAGATCTAAGTCATCCTTATTGGATAGCCCCAAGCATGCTCACTGAGCTTTGGAGTTTCATAGGCCTTTGCAATTTCTATTGCAGGTTCATGTTGGGATTCTCCCATATTGCATGGGCCCTCAACCAAATAACCAAGGGTGGTGGTAAGGAAAAATATGTGTGGGGCCTATCCAAAAAGAAAGCGTTCTATGATCTAAAGCAACGCTTGTGATCAACCCTAGTTCTTTCATTTCCTGACCTAAAACAACCCTTTGATATTGAGACAGATGCTTCAGACTATGTTGTGGGTGTAGTCATTACTTAGCATGACAACCCCATGGCCTATCATAGTGAGAAATTATCAGATTCCATCCATAAGTACCCTACTTACGAAAAATAAATGTACTCCATTGTGAAAGCCTGGCTCCAATTGAGGCATTACTTTCTTGGGAAGGAGACAACCATCCAAACTAATCATAAGCTATTGCAGTTCATGCAATCACAAGGAAAATTGTAGAATGACCTCCATAAGAAGTGGTCCACATATTTTCAACAGTTCCACCTCAAGATAAAGTATAAAACAAGAAGTACCAACCAATTCATTGATTTCCTCAGCTGAACTCTAGTCGCAACACTCACCATAGTGTTATATTCTTGTGGTCATGAGACCTCCTAATGGCCCCACCTATATAAGATAGATCCCAACTTCACCAACACCTACCAAATGTTGGGCGCAAACACACCTGTCACTAATTTCCATCTTCAGAACAGGGTGCTCTGCCATCTAGGCCATCTCTATGTTCCATCAAGCAAGTGAGCGAAGCTTATTTGGGAAGCCCACTATAGTTGGGTGGTAGGACACTTTGGTGTGGAAAATACAGTGGAAGTGTTGCAATGACTTTTCTACTGGTCAAAACTTCGACAGGATGTCAGCAAGTATATCTGGTATTGCACTTCCTACACTATTTCCAAACTGACCACTAAGAAACAAGGCCTGTAAATTCCTCCACCTACTCCTGACAGGCCCTGTGGATCAATCTCAATGGACTACATGTCAGGAATTTCATCCACCAAGCGGGGAAATGACTATGTTTTTTTTGGTTGTTGATCTCTTTTCCAAGATGGTTATTCTGGCCACCTACAAAAAGAGCATCACAACAGAGGCCACTTCCAAACTCTTCTTTGAACAAGTGTGGGTACACTTTGGTATCCCATATATCATTATCTCATATCGGGACATACAATTCCTTAACACATTCTGGTTGAGCCTCTAGTCATTGTTGGACACCAAGCTCACCAAGTCGATTTCCTTCCACCCCCATATGGATGGCCAAATTGAGGTCATCAATCGAATGATCGTGAACATCTTGCACATGTACAATTACAAGAACCCCCACACATGGGATGATATTCTTCCCTATGTTTAGCACATCTACAATAAATCCATACATAGCTCAATCGACGACAACCCCTTTCAGGTGGGGTTGGCATTTCAGCCATTTGGTCCCATCGATGTTGCACTACACCTTGAGGCCACCTAGGCAAAATCATCTCATGCTCCAACTGGATCTAACAAAGCCACTTGATTCATTGAGTGGATCCAACACATTTTCCAATAGGTTTAGGATATTTTACAAAAGTTCAATGCCAAGTACAAGCAACGCCATGATCAACATTGGGTGCCACATCAATTTTAGGTGGGAGGCAAAGTTTGGTTGTACTTGCAGAAAGAACGCCTTACAGGGCCTCATAAGAAGCTTCATCCACTCTATTATGGACCTTGCACCATCAAAAAGGCTATGGGTGAAAATGATTTCGATCTGAACCTTCCCCTCTTCTTTAGCTTACACCCAGTGTTCAATGTGGACCTCCTTCGACCTTATTTTCCACCATTATTGGACACCTTGGAGATAGAAGAACAATTGACACCAACATATCTCAACCTTGAATGCATGAAACATGCATCCAATGGTCAAATCATGGATAGAAAGGTCAAGGCAAATCACTAGTAGAGGATCCAACTTTATCAAGTTGTCAAAGCAGGGCATCTCCTGCACCAAGGCAAGTGGCTCACTTGTGGCCAAATTAAACAAGCCTTTCCTCATATGATGGGGGAAATCATTGCAATGGTGACCATTTCTTCCTAATTGGGGATAATTGATCTAGGAGGATATCGATGGCCACCCACCTCTTCCAACTAGCTCAAAACAATGTTTTGGCAACTTACTATTTTTAACAATTTTTCGGTTCCCAAACTTCTAGGGCCATTTTGAGGGACCAAATGATGTTTTTTCATGATGATGCACCTCAATACAACCAAATTCTTTGATTGATCCCCCTAAATGAACCTCCTCATAAATACCTTTCGAACGAGCTATCATGCGCCCTAAACAGAGATCGTATGAAAAAGTTACGACCACGGGAAGTTGATGTACTAACTTACCCCAACAGGGCCCACATGACTTTTGGCGCTTCATCTCCTAGGGTTAGGTTTTTGGATGTCTATGGTTTTGGAATTCATTTTTATTGTAAAATTACCTTTATTTCCTCATTTTACTCATCTTCTTGCGAATGAGCATAGCCGTCACATCTCTTCCCAAAGATAAGTTGCCACCATTCTAACAAGCTTGTTTTCAGTCTGCATTTTAAAGTTTTCAACATATTTCTTATTTAATAGAAGTCAAGTTTTATTGTATATCTGTTATTTTTCACTATGTCTCTATGTTAATAATATAAATCCATGGTTTCATTTTTTTCAGCTCATAAATCCATATCAAGATCCCAATTTGGAGATTTGGGGTCTGGAACCTTCTAGATCCATTTGAGGCATAAAATGGATTTTTTTGTGGTAAAATATTAGTGAGCATATCTCACAACCCCTTGGAATTTTTCTACAAACCGTTATCTTTCCAATGATGCAAAAATCATATCAACCATAGCTTGTACATGGAAGTGATGCCTCCCACAAGTTGACCTACATTGGTGATCATCATGGTACAAGTGGATGGGAATTAAACCCCCATTAATTAAACATGTGTAGATATTCATGTGTGGAATTTCAAAAAGATTCTAAAAGTTCTGAAACCTTATCACTAATTGAGGGTTGAGGATGAAATAACCCTAACCCTAGATGGCTATCGGGCTATGTTAAATACCAGGCCACTAGGAGGAGAAAGGGTTTCATTCTTTAGCATTGTACTTGTTCCATAGTTGAGCATAACATCTAGGAGTGGATTTGAGAACATAACCGAGGAGGAATAATATTATATAGTGTTATATCCCTAAAATTCCTACCTATGCATATATGACATTGACCTTTTTGCTTGCATAATTTTCCAAATCACTACTGAGGAACTCTCTTTAAAAAACCATTTTTTGGAGAATATACATGCTCTGTTGCACTACTTCTCATGTACATATGCTTGATTCATGCTAGAAAACCCATGTACATATGCTAGTTGTACACTAAAAAACTCATGTTTACCTTCAAAAATTGCAAAAAATAAAAAATTTCAAGGAATTCAATGGAGTTAATGGGATATTGGAGGTTTCCCAACCAATTCACCTGTTGTAGGCCGTCCCCAAACCGAATAACTATCATTTTGTCATATAAAAGTAGGTCTTCGAGTCTCATTCCAACATCAACCATTATAAGGGTGAAACTTTTCCCAAATCCCTTTCCTTCCTTGCCCAAGTATTTGCAACCCTTCTGAGTTCTTGCCTCAACATTCTGTTGAAATAATGTAACTGCGAAGAGCATTCTTATTATTTTGTTATTGGATTAAATCCCCATTGTGGATTAATCATATCATTATTATTATTTTTATTATTAGGTTAATCCCCATTGAGGATTAACCATGTCGGTAATTGTATAAGGACCAAATCCCCTTTTGCGGATTGGTCATC
>SNQJ01S0000545.1:12379-55209 GCA_010110895.2 Picea sitchensis
TGTCAGGTCGGCCCTAATGTTAAAATGAAGTGACATAAATGGTATAAATAAAAATCATTATACATTCATTTGATACAAGTCGAATTTCAGAGAGAAGAAGAGGTAAAAGAAGGCCGGATTTCAAGGGAGGATGAAGTATTTTGGAGATGTGTTCTAAGTATCAACAGGTACCGGATCGCAACAGATGAGATTTAGTACCGGATGCATTTGGTACCAGATTCAGACAATGGCAGTCTTGGTGCACAAGTACCAGATAGCTGAGATGGTACAGGAAGGTTCGATTTATCTAGAGGTCAAAGATTATACATGGCAATTTGAAGCATTAGTACATGAAATATTTAATTCCCTAGCTCAATAAACCACAAAATGCATGAATTAACCATACTTTACCTTATGACCTTATCACTGGCATATGGTAGCGTTCTTGTCATTCACCCAAACTTAGGTAAGCCAAAAAGGTATAGATGAGCAGTATAATAGGGTAATGGGGATGTCAATTTCGGGTCTCAACAATCCTCAACATATGTCAATCTTTCAATAGGTACGTGACCTATCGGTAGTTCAAGACACGTATGTACGCGCCCTACCAGTAGTGAAACCCGCGTATGTACGCGCTCTGGCTCACTGCAGCCTGCGTATTCTTTCAAAAACTAGGGTTTATGAAACTTCATCTTTCTCTTCCGACACATCCACTTCAAATCTTGTCACTATATTATCTGAACCATAGTCGATATCAAGGCATCTATGTTCTTATACAACAAACTCATGCTCCTCAACCATACAATATGAATGATACCCATCATATACAAACAACCAGTATACTATAGCAATCATATCAGTAGTAAATCATAAGAGTGCTGCTCACTCCATCAACCAACACAAACCACATCACAACAACCATACCAAGAATGCCTTAAGCATTCACTACACAACAAGCAAGAGTATCCATAAAGACAACAATGTAACCATACCAGAGTCTCAGTGGCAGATCTGAGCCCATAGAATGCATATCTGGAACCTACTTCAATCTTCAAGAGCCTGACACCATCTCAACCACAAGTCTTCATGACTTCATCAACTGTACGCTCCCTATCTTCATTCAGCCCGCGTATGTATGTGCTATGTCTCACTATAACCCGCGTATACCTCAAAAACTAGGGTTTCTGAACTTTCGAGACTTTTTCCGTCATGATCTCAGACTTGCTGAAACTTTGATGTGCCCATGAGATCCTCTAGGCGATGTCCCTCTCATAATATATCTTCAATACATGCTCAAGAGATGCACAAGAGATCTCACAAAATATACACAAGAGGTGCATTTCACAAGAGACCCTTTCCTCTTATTTATACTCTCCAAGTAGCTATCTTCTAGGTCACTTAACCCACTTCTAGGTCACTTCTAGGTCACTTAACCTATTTTCCACATTTTTAGGGTTAGCCACTTTCCATAATTAGAAAGTTATCCAATTTAAATATTCCTCCTTAACTTTGTCACCTTAATTTATCATTTAAACAATCTTCTTTGATTTTGTCACTTCACTTTATTATTTAAATAATCCTCCTTGACTTTGTCACTTCACTTTATCATTTAAATAATATTTTTTTCTTTGCAAGCTCTTTGACTTCTTTGACTTTTTGGGGCTTCAAGCCAACCTATGAGGGTTCTTCATCTTTGTATGGCCATAACTCTCAAACTATGAGGATTTATGTGACATTCCACATACCACCGAAAATGGCATGACAAACACTATCCATCTAGGATAGTTTCACCAACAATTTCACTAATCTTCATCTCATTATTCCACATATAAGGATGGGTTCTCCAACCATACTTCTAGGATAAATCAACCATAAATCGTCTTCTTGTGAGGGCTTTCACCATAAGGGGACCACTTTAGAGTTCATCCATTTGTGCACCTTATCAACCATGATAAGAAAATAATGATTCATCAATGTATCATATACCAATGAAACCACATCGATCCATCTTCATCTATGCATCATGTATCAATGGAAACTCATTGATCCATCTTCATCAATATACTATGATAGGATATGTATACATTAAACCTTTGACATCAATCAATCACTTGACATCAATATTTGGCATCAATGACAACATGATCCAACAATTTACAGTGCGCAACAAATCGTGCAGTCTATGCACTGCGTGATTAATCTTGAGAACTCTGTCGCGAAGCCTGTGTGGCATGCAATATTTGAAATTGCGCTGCACATAATAGTCTGTGTGCGTCATCGATTTCAAGAAGTACCACAGACAGATTGCTCAAGAACCCACAATTTTTCATTCTTTAGTTTGTCTATATCTTCATTATACCTCTTCTTGGGGTTCAAAGATGACCGTCTCCTGAAGTTAAACGCCAAGTCTGTTTTTACAATCCGGCTGGGCTCTAAAGAGCTCTATCTTCCATGGCTGAACTTGTTCTCAATGTTTCTCAATGAAACCAACACGAATTTCCTGCTGACACTACGCTTCATCTCCCTTATCACGTCCATCGTTGCAGAGCTTGTAGAATTCTAAGATTTTGGGGGGGTTTATGATGTGGGTATGCCCATATTTTCACACGTATTGGCCGAGAGTCAGAAGATACAATGTGGTTCCATTTATAATTTGTTTCTCAGACTATGACTAGACAATGTATGTTCATAGTGTGTTTCATTCACCATTTTTCCCCGGTCTCTACTATAATTCTGAGCTTCAATGTAATCTTGAATGAATACATTAATTAAATAGAAAGTTCATGTCATTTTTATACCCTGCGCGTATCTTTATGTTGCATGAATCACTCCAACTATGCATTCATCCTTTCTACACCTCCTTTCTAAGTTGCATGCCATTACTTTAGTGACCGATTCCCCCTAATCCTATAGCTACCTTGCATTCCATTAGTTGAGTGACCAATTCCCCCTAATCCTATATATGAAGGACGCATGCCCATAGGGATTGATTGAATGTAGAAACCATATATGAAGGTTGCCTACCTGAAGGAATTGATTGAACGTAGAAACCGTGGGTAGCATCGATTGCAAGAATTGATTGAATCCAGAAGATGTGGGTATCTTCAATGGTGAATACCCATGCAAGTACACTGACTAGTCTGAGAAGGGATGGAAGATGGCCATGAATCCCACCCACAAATGCCTTTATTTTTTAGTGACACATGTTTAAACTGTGTTTTGTGTTACTTGCTATGGTTTTTAAAATTATATAAAATTATTTTTGTTCTTTTTCTTAAAGTTTTATAAATTTCCAAATTTCCTATTTTGTATTGTTGTTGGTAGAGTGATTAATGGAACTTCACACACTAAAATTTGGTCAATGGCGTATATTGTGGTATTTGTGCCCTAGATATATTTAAAAAGGAAGTTAAAAAATAAGGATGAATAATAAGTTATGGAGTCACTCTTGACGAGCACAAATCTTTCATTTTATGTAGACTACCATAATTGTTATTTCCAATATATGTGGTGTTTTTGTGTAATGGTGTCAAATGATCTCTTGGCAGAAACATATACTCAAACAAATGAGTACACATGATGGAGGGAGGAACCTACAAAATTACAAAACAAATTAACTCTATGAATATATTTATTGTTGATGCAGTAAGAACAAATACTCCATGAGAACCAATTCATCTATGTTATCAATCAATCGTCTCATTCAAGGTTTAGAACCACATACATCCAATTTGGTGGTTCGAATTTATAACAAAAATGGAGTGAAACTGTTCTCGCCAGTGTTTTTATTTTTTCATTCTAAGTCCGTGGAGAATTCATGGAATTTTCCAAGTTATTATGGACCTTGCGATGGTGAAATGGCTCGAGTGTTTGTGAAATCAGGGTTATGGGGAGGACTCAATCCATAGAACATTTCGAGGTCGGGGTGGGGCGTGAACTGCGTGTGTATGGGAAATCCAAACCATGGTCTACACAAGCTTTGGGATGGTATTATTAGCCTCTTTTCATTGGCTACTAAGAAAGGTGATACACAAGACTCTAAGGCTACTGTTGTAGATCAAAATATTACATCCCATGTTCTAACTTTGTTGAGGGCATATAAAGATGCCATTTCACATAGCTATAAAACTACAGTTTCTTATATAGAGGTATAAATTTGGGTCAGTGAGGATGAGAAGAATGTATAGTAAGAATGATGCAAATAGAAGTTGTGCACAATATGAGTTGCACAATTAAGCATATTCAAGGCCTCTCATATCACTTTCATTTGTGTGCAAATTCCTAGTCATAAAGGAATTACCTAATGAAAAATGGGGATGCTTAATAGAAGGTGCAACCGCAGGGATATAATTAATTGAATTAATAAAACTTTATTTTGTATTTACTTCATCCTCATACATGTTTAATCATTTTGTATTTGCTTCGCTTCCGCATGTTGTACCAAGTGGGGAATTTTTTTATTGAGTACATAGTACATGGATTTTATTTTCTTTTTGTGAGCACTTCACTTTTCATATACCTCACCACCACTAGGATGGATCCCTTTGAATCATTTCAATATTTATTGAGATGTATCCCAGTTTTGGAGTGTAGACCTTGTGAGGATATTTTTTCCATACAATTTCATCTTCTCCTTCAGTGATGCGTATGTGACTTGACCAGAGCGAAGTGATATAACTATTCCATTGTTATGAGTGAAGGCCAAACAATCTGAGAATTTCTGCCTTCTTCCATCCTTGTTTTTAGAGAGAGGTGGTAAGTGGGTATGTCACTTGCGAAAGGTAAAAAATATCTTGTAGGTGAAGTCTGTCAATCAACTCAGGACTCAAGGAATGGGAGACCCCACTTCCTGGCCAGGGATCAAATCCAATTCAGACTCAGGATGCATTGACCACTCTCCATGATAATCCATCATTGATTACCTGAAAACAGAATGGGAGGGCCTTCCAGATAATGGATCAGTTTGTATGTTGTTTCTTTAGTTTTCGAATCCAATCTTTGAGTGAATCTAGGCGAATGTACTTTTGTGTCAAAATAGTTGACCAAAGATTGTCTGTGGTGAGCAGTCTCCAACCCGATTTAGCTACCAAATATTTTGAGAAAAGGGAAAAAAAATTTAGACCCCATCCACCTAGGGATTTTGGACAAGCTAGTCAATCCCACTTGGCCCAGGGGTTAGTATATTTGTCTTGTGTTATGGACCAGATAAAACAGAAACAAATCCTTTTGGATTTATCTAGAATTCCTTTTGGGATCTAGGAAAGTGACATCCAGTAGACTGGAATGGCTTCCAATACCGATTTTTCCAAAGTAAGCCTTTCTGCCCATGTTATCCACTTGAAACTCCATCCTTTTAATTAGTTTTCCAGTTTGTCTAGAAGCCAACGCTAGTTTGATTTCCAATAATCATTTGGTTTCAATTGAAAACTAAGGTATTTTATTCCCTCCTGAAAGTCCAGAGTCTTGTAGGGGAAGATTGTTTTAAAGTAAAATTCTTCCTCCTCATCCATCCAATAAAAATAAATTGTTGATTCCTGAATATTGATGGTCACACATGTGGCTCGATGGAACATGTTTAGAATTTTATCTAGTTTCTTTGCATACCGATGTCAACTGCTACAGAATAATAGAATATCATCCACAAAAAGAAGGTGGGTAATTTTGTGGTATGGGGTGATCAAGATGCTGTGGAAATTGGACCTCGTGATCTATTGCTCAGCTAAGACATTCAACCACCAGAAGGAATAGGAGAGGAGAGAGTGGGCAACCTTTCCTCAATCCACACTCTGAGTGAAAGAAAGGAGAGTCTTCCTCGTTTATCAGAATAGGAAAGGAGGCTGAAGTTAAAAAGACCATGATCCACTTGATAAAGGGGACTTCAAAACCTGGATGTGTAAGGAGAATTCTGATGTAGGAACAATTTACTCAATCAAAATCCTTTGATAGGTCAATGTTTAGTATGGATCCTCAAGATCTGGAGGTTTTTAGGCTGTGAATTCCTTCCTGGGATACACCAATATCTTCATGTATTTGGCGACCTTGCAGAAAACCAAATTGTTCTTTTGAGATTGTGTTTGAGAGGATGGGCTTTAGTATTCTTGCAATAATTTTTGCTATGATTTTGTAGAGGCAATTGTAGAGGGAAATGGGTCGGAAGTCATCAAAGGATTGAGGTTCATCTCTTTTGGGAATGCGAGAAATGAAGGTCGAATTTATAGGAGCATGCAGATGCCCATTCCTATGGACTCCTCTACTACTTGTAAAAGGTCCACTCTAAGTAGATCAAAGAAATCCAAATAAAAATCAATAGTCCACCCGTCCGAACCTAGGATTTTATCATTTTAGAAGCTCTAAATTGTTTCTTTTAGCTTCTCTTCAATGATTTCTGCAAAGAGATCTCGATTTCCATCCTCATCCACAAATATGGGGAAGATAGACAAATATCTCTTGGATCATCCTTCAAACTAATTTGGAAGTGTGTGATCCCTAGTTGAGCTAGATCCTCAAAAGAGGTAACTAAAGAGTCCCCTTGGCCTTGTAGTTGCCAAATAATTTTTGTAGCCTTCCTTCCTTTTGAAAAGGAATGAAACTTGTTTGTGTTTTCGTCTCCTTTGTCCAGCCAGATAGCTCTACTCTTGATACACCATTCAACTTCTTTATCGTCCAACATATTATTACGACGGGTTTGTTGTGAGTAAAAACCACCATCCTCCGATTTGAAAATGTGATCAATCTTGGCTTCAATCTTTCTTAGTTATGCATCTTCTCTAGCATGCTTTGCACTAGCCCAAGGTAAATTCAACTTGTTTATACGCTTAATATTTTCCACAAACTGAACTATTGTTGGGGGGGGGGCGACTGTTGGATCGATGAGCGACCTATTTTCCTTTACCAATTTTCTAGAAGTCTCCATCCTCTAGCYAGGTTGCGTTGAAMTTGAAAGGGTTGGTTGGTTTCTTTGGTCCAAAATCAAGTTMAAGMCAAATCAAGTAGTGGTATGATTCTCCTCCACTGTCGATCCATTGTTTGAATTGGAGAGGGTAATCAAAGAGGGATTTGTGGACCATAAAGTGATCTAATATTTTTTCCACCCTAGCATCTCCAGTCCTCATATTCCACCAAGTGGGGAGGATATTTATGGGTGGTATGTCGATAAGTACAATGTTATAGAAAATATGGGAAAACATGGTAGATTGTGGGTCTGGGCAGGTCGAAGGTCGCCAAACTTCTGCATTCCCAAAGGAGAGATATAGGTTTCCGCCTAGAATCAAATTTTTCTCTTTCAAAAGTTCCTTATTGAAGAGAGATTCCCAATAAGTGGCCCATTCAGAATAAGGCCCATACACATTTAGAACATTGAGTTCCATCCCCAATCCTTCCAGAAGGAGATCTACCCCTAGGTAGGATTTCAAGGCCCAAAAGTTTTAAATCTTGATAGATCGATTGTACCAACCGACTACTAGGCCTCCCGAATGGCCAATTACATCTATCCTAATAAATTGCCAGGAAGGCAAGAGTGATTCAAGATATTTTGTCACTGAGGCCTCCAAAGGCATTGTTTCTTGAAGTAGAATTACAAAAGAATGATTTTGTATGATCAACCTTTTTAGGGAAATTTGTTTTGGGGGGTTTTCCAAATCCCTCCAGTTGTAAAAGAGGATTTTCATGTGGAAACTCCTGTCGGGGTTTGTGTTTCTCTAAGGGCCCAAAAAATTGAACGTTGTATACCAAAAGAGATGTCAATTAGTGCACAATTTTTTGCTTTAGAGAGATAGGATGATCGACCTCGACCTTTTTTGAGTTTATGGATTCCTGGGTTTGTGCCTAGCCCAGAGGATTCCCCCAAGACACCATCCCAAACATTAAGATTAGTAGGGTCCAAACTAGAGGATATAAGCCCAACTTCATGTTGAACGCCAAGAGAAGGGGGTATGGCCTACTCCAAATCATGGTAAAAACAAGAAGAGGGGAAACCTTGTTCCATGAACTGTAAACCCGTAGGGGAGGGGTCCAAATCAGAGAGATTTAAAAGTGGATTTGACTCCGAGAGTGGAGGAGGTACCCAAGGGTCCAGAGACGATATGGGGTTGTTCCAGTGAGGGTAAGAAGATAAAGTTGGCTAAGAATCAGGAGGAAAAAAGGGTTGTCTAGCCGATGGAGTTAGTAATTCGGAGGCTGACGAGTAGGGAAATGAAGAACCAGGAGAAGAAACCACCTGGGAACAAAGTGTGGGTGGGGGAATAAGACCAGGAGAAGAAGTGAAGTGCCCAAGAAGAGGGGAGGAGGGGCCGCTCAAATATGTGTGCACCGGGACAGGTTCGGGAGGGTCCAAGCCAGTGAGGATCAAGGGGGGGCTACCAGGTGGCGAGGTCCAGGGAAAAAAATTAGATGGATCAGGGGAGTAATCTACTAAGTCGTCATAGTTCACCATTGTTTTGACCGAGACCACAGAAGATGAAGCTTACCACTGCAAAGGGAACCGTCGCACCTGGAAAAGGAGGCCAATAGAGGGAGGAAGGGGGTTTTTGGCCAACATTGTGAGTTGAAACCGCAGAGCCCCTCTCAAGTTGACAGAAAAAGGGGACTTGGAGAGGGAAAGGGAACAAAAGAAACTGGAGGACTAGAAAGGGGGAGGGGGTTGGAAAAGGGATGGTTGGGAAAAAGGAAGGGAAGAGGAAGAGGGCCTATGGCCCTAGCGCCCAGGATTATAATCCTACGGCCATATGCACGCACTCATCTAACCCAAAAACTGTAGACCCTGAATCCTTCAAACATCTAAACCTACACCTATGAAGAAACTTATCAAAACAAGTGTTATATTTATTTAAAATATCACACTTACTTTTATTAAATAGATATGTTATTGATGTTTTCTCTAGATTCACTATTTTTATGTGAGAAATAATTAGAGAATGTTTCTCTCATTTCATTATTTCATCTTTAAATGTTATTTGACAAAATACTTATAATATAGTTTAATTTATTTATTATGAAAATTACATATATGTTAATGTGAAGTAGTGATATTTCTTCATTTAAGTTTAAATTTTCTAAAAACATTTTTTTACCCATCTCGCTAGTGTAAATGGCTTTGTGTAAGTCTTAAAATAGAATCTCCCACCCATGAAATTTGATTTGAAGTGTATGCTACTCCACTCACAAAATAAGAACAAAGTAAATGGAAACAATGATTCTTCTCTTTAACACTCATTCCTAAAAAGGTTAATCCTATTTCATTTTCTAGATTCTTTTGCATTTCACTGTGTAAATCCTTGTACAAATTAAATCTAAAATAATGGCCAATGGGTTCAAAAATATTCTCCCCAAAATTATCTTTGAGAATCAAGGAGGGTTTACGGGTTCAAAAATGTTCTCCCCAAAATTATCTTTAAGAATCAAGGAGGGTTTATGTAGAAAATACAAATAGTTGACAACATAATTTTGGTTCAAATGCTCCATCAACAATAAAGAAAATTTGACAATAATCAAAATGGACATGGAAAACACATTTAATAGGGTAATACACTCCTTTTTGTATGAGGTTCTTCACAAGTTTGGGTTTGATGAGACCTTTGTTCTTTGGGTTGAATCTTGTATAGAGTCACCTTGGATCATCCCCTTAGTGAACATAAGGCCTATTGCATTTTTTAAGAGTAAAAGAGTGTTGATTAAGGTTGGTTGTCATTGATGTCAACCCTTGAAGAAACCCCCGTAGAACAAAGGTTTGGGTAATGGACCCAAGATTGTTTGATGTAAATATGACTCATTATTGTCTTTTCATGGTTAATAAGAAGTAAATATGGATGAACTCCAAAGTGGTCCCCTTATGGTGAAAGCCCTCACAGGAAGATGCTTTGAGGAGTGAGAGAAACCATGCTTAATTGTGGAATAATGAGATGAAGAACAATGAATTTGTCAGTGAAACTATCCTATATGGATAGTGCTTGTCATTCCATTTCTGGTGGTATGTGGAACGTCACATAACTCCTCACGATTAGAGAGCTATTACCATATGAAGTTGGAGAACCCATCATAAGTCTTATAGAAGCCCCCAAGGGTCAACGTGCTTTGCAAAAGAAATTATTTTAAATGACGAAGCCCTAAAATAAGGAAAGTGTAAGGCTACATGAAGATATAAATAAGAGGCAAATCTCACTCATTAAAGACACACTTGTACATATTGTATATCTATCTTTTATGTGTAAAGATTCTTGTAAATACTTGTGGATACATCTGAAGTGGCGAACGTCTGGGGTAGCACAAAGGGTTGATGACAAAATGCTCGGATTTACAGAAAACCCTATTTTCTAAGGTGTACGTAGGTTGTCTGTGTATAGGGTGCGTACAATATGTGGATTGTCTGTGTATAGGGAGCGTACGTACGCGGGCGGTTGTGTACAGGGTGAGTACATGTTGGTAAAGCCATGGAAACTTGAGAAGATGAAGATGCATAGGTTCTATATTCTGAGATCAAGCTCCCAGGAAGGTCTAAAGTGCTTAGATACATTAGATCAATCCATTAGTTCAAAAGGTATGTCTTATTTCTATGAATAGTTGGATTTTGATGTATGCATGAGGAATGGCAATGGAGATTTGATGATTCTCCCTAGAGAGACTTGTAGCTACATGGAATCATCTGCATAAGTCAGATCTACTGAAATACAATGCTGGTATATTCATCATTGATACTTCCTGTTGAGGCACATCTTGTATTTCTTGGCATATGGATAAGGGTTTTTATGGTACATGGTTGAGATCTTGTATTTGTTGATGTATTGAGAGGCTGAATATCAGAAAGGGTTTGATGACTAAGATCATGAAGGAGTACAATTCTGATGCATCTGATGTGAGTTACATATCTATGTGAAAATGTTATAGAGGGTCAAAATTTTTCAAGTGAAAAGAAACCCTAGTTACAGAAGGCATACGGTACATATACCGGTTGAGGCATTTCGTGGGCTTCATAGCAGGAGGAGATACATGGCGGCGCTATCCTACGAATTCGTGTACTTATTCTTTATATATATACATGTTGATTCAGTGAAGATTGATTACAAGGAAGTTACAGTGGATACAAATTGATGGTACATGTTGACAATTACAATTGCCAAGAAACTTCCACAGGTAACCCAGGTTGACAATGGTTCCATCATTCTACTTCTACTTTAGTGTGGTTGGACAGGGAAAGGAAAGGGTGTTGCTTAACCCTTTTGGTTGTAGCCGAAGAACATAGGGGTTATAGCCTCCTTTGTTAATATTGTAACCACTTTTGGTTGTAGCAAAAGAACATAGGGAGTTTAGCCTCCTTTCACGTTATGCTTGAAAGTGGGGAGTTGGATCTTGCTTCCCTGGCGGGTTTAGCACAGCTAGAGGTTGGAAGACTTTCCATTACAGTTGGAAAACAAAGGAACTGGTGCTTCCAATGAATGTATTATTCAAGACATATAGAAAAAGTGATACGTGGTTTTCCTCCGATTTGGGTTTCCAGTAAAAACTTGGTGTACTTTGTATGTGTGTAATTATTCATTTCTTATTGCTCATTATTGGATAATAATTCTACATTATTACTTGGATTATTTGGAGAAAAAAAATTATAATTACCTTTATTGATTCACCCACCACAATGGGTAATCCAACAAACAAGACCAAAACAAGGGTGTCCTCTTTCCCCTTAGTAATCCAACAAACAAGACCAAAACAAGGGTGTCCTCTTTCCCCTTTGCTATACATAACATGGTTGAAGCATTGAGCAGTAAATTAGAGCATGCAAGAGTATCAGGTAGATTACAAGGGATCAGTTTTGCAAGAGGAGTGAAGGGTATCAATCATTCTCAATTTGTTAGATGATAATATTCTATTTGGGGGTGCACCATCCATTATAGTAGAGTGGTTCAAAGGAGTGTTGGACTAGTCAATAATGGAAAACCCCACATCTATGGCTGTAATATCAATGCCCATCAACAATGAATCATTTCTATAATTTTAAACTTCCCTTGCCTAACATCTTGGACATCCTTTCAATATTTGGGATTCCCATTTCTATAAGCAATCCGTCCTCAACTATCTAACAAGGAGTAATAAAAAATATTGAAATAGATTACAACAATGGGGGTGCAATGGTTGAAGTCAGCAATGAGGGTGGTCCTCTTTAAGTCCATTTTATCAACTCTACCTATCTTTCAATGCTCAACATTACTAGCTCCTATTGGTATAATGCAACAAGTAGGCAGATATATTCAAAAATTATTTTGTCATGGGTGGAAATAAATTCCAAGAATGTAGAATATATTTCTAGATAAACACTGTGTACATGGTTTTTTGAAATGTCCAATGTTTCGAGTGGACACTCCACCCATCATCAGGGACAACAAAAAGCTCATTTGTAGGAAATGAGTGTCGAGGTTTTGTATTTAAATATTTGGATAGGAAGGTGACCATTGAATAAGAATTAGGTAAAGAATTAAATAACAGGGTCAAATTGGAAGTTGAGATTAAATAAAGAATTAGATAACCGAGTCAACATGGCCTTTGAGATTAATTAAAGGTGACAAATTAATTGATGGTGAAAATAAACCAAAAGATTAAATTAGCCGTTAAGAATGAAAAATATTGAAAAGGGTGGAGATGAATTAATAATATTATTAATAATGTAAGAGATAATGAAGTAATGACATGTTTGGATTAGTCATACTAAGGAAGAAAATGTTGTGTAGATTATCAATTTGTAATGAAAGATAATAATGAGATGATAATAATATTATATAATAATGTAATATAATCTAATAATGACAATAATGAAGTTAATGTAATAATGAATATGATGGCAATGGTGTAGATTACCAATTAATGAAAGATGAATATTGGTAAGCTAATACAATACTATAAGACATTAATATATTATAATGTAATAATGACATTGAAAATGATATAAAATGTATAAATTGTATAAACCTAGAGAAATTGAAGAGAGAAGAGAAGGATTTCATGTGAGGAGGAAAGTGAGACGGAAGAATCAAAGAGAATGAGAGGAAACATAAGTTATGCAGAATAAAAGGGGGGAAGGGGGGTGAATGGAGATAGTCCAGGAAATGAAGCTTCACAAAGGTGGCCTACTAATCAAGGTGGTGAATGGTGGGTTTCCAAGATTGGCTAAGTTTGTAGACATCTTCGCAATTAAAAAATATTAGGATGTTTTTATATTTCAAGAGCTTCCCGGATGAGCCGAGTGGAGTAGTAGGAGGTTGAGGATAGAATTTTAGTTTGGTAAAAGAAAATGAGGTGCTTAGATTTGAAGGAGTGTCCCTGATGATGGGTGGAGTGTCCACTTGAAATGTTGGACGTTTCAAAAACCATGTACACATTTTTTATCAATAAATCTATTATACATTATGTCTAGCTGTGAAACTTACATTCTTAGAAATTCAAAGAAGTTTCATTTGATCCACTGGAGCATTGTGAGATCTAGAAAAATACATCGGTGGATTGGGAACACAATATCCCTCACTGAGGAACATGGTGATGGGTGATAAAATACTTTGGCATCGTACATTTGGTTAACAAGAGTGGTGAATGAGTGTTTTAGTTAATAACTACTTTCATGGTATTAGGAAATGATATTTAGACCTCTCTTTGGAGGGAAGGAAAAGATCTCAGATCTATAAGTTATGTAAATTTATAGCTCCATTGATATAGTCTCAATTAACTCGAATCTCAAGGAATAGTGAAATGATCAAAATATGGATTGACAACATTAAGGGAAAGCCCCCTTTGGGCTCAAAGCAATATCTCTTAGGATTAAAGGAATGGATGGAGAGGCATGGGATCACAACTCTATTTGATTTATCTATGTGGGATCCTCATGCCAAGGATTGATGGGTGGGTTGGAAGCTCTTGTCTCCTCCTTCCTTTCTCACCCCATCAATAGTGATAATTTTCAACAATCTTTGGGAATGTACTCTTGTGGATCAAACACTCTTCAATGATATAGGTTGGGGCCCCAACGATCATGAATATTTAGTTAAAATGGGATACAATATCTTGCTCTCTAATCTACCTTTACCTCCCAATTATTGAATCTAGATGCAAATTTGGAGTGGGGATGACTTGCAAAAAATCAATACTTTCTCTTGGATTATGGTTCATGGGAAATTATTAATGGCAGATAATATTTAGAGGCATCACATCATTGGGCCATCAAGATGTGTTTTGTGCTTCAATGCAGTTGAATAGTAGAGGCACTTTTTCTTTGACTACCCTTACACTAAAAAAGTATGGAATTTTTCCTTTGAAGAACTTACTCATAGGATGGTCTTTCCTGAGTCTTGGAAGGATATGTTTTCTTTATGGAACAAAAGAATATATTAGAAATTTATTGAACAAACCTATTTTAAAAAAAAAGGTTTCCTTGCAATTCCAAAATTTGTATGCTAGGAGTTTTATCTTGCAAGAAATAAGGCCATATTTCAACAAATTAATACAAACATTAAAATGTTGTTTCTAAAGCTCGTGGATTGTTGTTTGAAGTGATTCAAATCAAAGGGACAAAGGAGAATACTATATGGATGTTGGATAAAGAAGAGTGGGATTGACTTGGAGGCTTGTTGATAGAAAATGTGCCCCAATCAAAGTGATCCATTCCCAAACCCATTTAGGAAGTGAATTGGAAATTTCGATTGGGGAATAATGAGTTTAAATGTTGGCAGCATTCTTAGAAAAAAAAATCTTTTATTATTTGATGGGATTTGAAGGGAAACCTAGGGGTGGTAGGTGTAGTGGGGATCATCCTTGATCCCAATGGAAACCAAGAAATAACCTTTGAATGGGGCGTGGAAAGAACTAAAGATAACTAGGTTGAGACATTGGCTCTTTTTCAAGGGTTGATGCTACTTGATGTAAAATAAATTAGGAGTTTAATCCACATTGGTGACTCGGCCTTAATTTTTAAAAAGATGAACATTTCCTCCTCTTTTAATGATGAATATCTGGTAAGGATTATCTAGTGAATACATAAATAAGCGAATATGTTTGAATCTATACAGTATTTCCAAACCAACTAACTAAAATGGCCTCTAGTTTACACCGTGGAGTTCTTAGAATAAAAAAATGGGGTACTAACTTCCCCCATCCTTAATCCTTTATTTAAAATTTATGAACAAGCATTGCATGGAAGCTAAATGGAAATTCAAGTAGAAAGGGTGATTAAATCATGGAATTTGACATTCAAGGTGCATTATCCCTATGGTACCTTCACACACTCATGGTTTTATGCTAGAGTTACAAAGTGATTTGGGATCTTACATATGCATGATAATGGTTTTGGAGGGATATTATGGAGTTAGTGAAACTCAATGGTTTCTTGTATTATAGTGGACTGCTATGTTCCAAGCTATTTTGAACTAGGTTTTTCCTTCCCCATGTCTTGGGGCACCAATATAGTCACAAACTTGGGATCTTGGTTCAAGTTTTAGCTTGACTTCGCTTGGTGGATAATGGGATATTTCTCTAGAGGATTGTTGTATTTTGTGGCACAAGATCCATTGATATCCTTTAGGAGATTTATGAGGCACTACTCTCTTAGTGTTTATAATAAAAAAGGTTAGTTTCCAAAATCATTGTGGAAGTTACTATGCTACTGAAGGTCTTTTCCTCTGTCATCAATTTCTTTGGGGGGGTATTTGAAAAGAGTTTCATTACTTGTTATGGTAGATTGATTCTTATTGAGCCCATTGGAAGCAGAAGGGGGAACTTGATTGTTTTATGTAGCAACTACAAAATGGAAAACCATACACATATTGGGAGATGCCCACTATGAGAAACCATTGATATCCACAGAGTTTTACGAAGACAAGAAAGTCTCATTACTAATAATAGGACTTTGCTTTTCTATATGACTGGAAGGTTGCATTCTTAGGTGGAAGTTATAAGTAATGAATATGTTATTATTATGGAAACTATATCATATTCATAAGAGACAAATTGAATCCCTTCAAGTCGATTGTGTTACTCTTCGACAAACGACTGTGAATTTGACTAGAAGTACCAACTCTATTGCCTCAAATGCTAGACTATCTATTGGATTGGTTGTTAAGGAAATTAAAAAAGAAGAGTTTTTCCAATAAAAACATGATGATGTGGAAATGATGGGTGATGCAGGAGCATCATCAGGAAGGCACGCATGGAGAGACAACTCAGTGCCCTAGCACACATTTTTAATTATTTGGAATCTTAACCGCTAGCGTTTCCTATAAATCATTTTTTTTAACTGATTGAAAACTAAAGAAGATCAAAATGCTTGGGAGAAAATGATCGTGAGTGATCTGGGAGTTTCACTCCTAGACTTTAATGTAAAGGTGCTTAAGGGGTAGTTATCTTCTTTCGAGAAGATAGGTAGTCGGAGGGAACCCTAGGAACCCTCTTATATAGGTAGATGCATTATATGCACAAATGAGGTTGTTGGAGTAGTATTGTTACTGAATAGGAGGTAGAATAGTTATTTGAGAGAGCTTGAGAGAGATAAGACTCTGTTGTAGTCCAACTTGCACATATTGTAATCATATTTTCATATTAATGAAAAGACAATAGTTTTTCCTGCACATGGTTGTTTTTGTGTTTACGTGTTTATGTATGTTGTAGATGTCTGATAGATTTCATCTACAGTAGGAAGATATATTTCTCTATCTTTGTTGAGTTTGAGACATCATTCTGGCTTCTTTAGGCTATGCAATGAGTGCAAAACAAACCATTGGAGGTTTTGTATCCATCTCAAGGAGTGTACATCTGAACTTGGTGGAGCCAGAAAATAAAATTCCAGGAGGGCACACTAGAGTGATAACAACTCAAGGGAAACCTCAAGGTTGTTGAATACCTTGGAGGGTAAACTATGTAGGGAAAGCACAGAGATACAAAGTCACTGAGAACTCTGTAGAGATCTTCCAGGTGGGCATCGAGCAGGTGCAAGTGTGCACAAGTAGAACTCTTTATCGATTTCAAAGGGAAGAGTATCAGAGGAAGGTACTCACAGAGTTTTTGAACACTCTGTAAAGCTATGCAAGTATGTATTGAGCAAAATTTTTCGAGAAGACACAAGAATCCCTTTGAGGGGTAAAGGGACTGAAACCTTAGAACTTGAGTAAGAAAAATCTCAAGAGAGACGATCCAAGGAGTGCGCATAGAAGTGAATTTAATTCAAGTTCACAAGATCGGGAGGAGTAGTGCAAGTTTTCAGGAAGAGTGCAAGTGTGCGCTAGATCCGATGTCAAATTTCATTGTCAAAGCTTAGGAGGAAAAGAAAAGATGAGACCTAAGATAGTCGGGTTCATAGGAGAAGGTTCAAAGGACACAACCTTTGAACACTTATAAAATTTTCCCAAGTCCAAGAGAGAAAATAAGATTAGGAGGAGGAGCAAAAACAACCATCAGATCGGTTGCAGGAAGAGATCTGGACCGTCAGATCAGGGTCCAGGACGAAGGAGGAATGTGCGAGGAGAAGGACATATCCCATCCATCGGATATGAGAAGGAAGGACCAAAAATCATTGGATCCAAGTAAAGTGCACGAGCCTTAACCCTTTGTTTGCACAGGGGAGTAGACTTACCGAAGTCCCGAAGTGATTAGGGACTGCCCATCATCTAGAGGGACAGGTGGCGTAAGATCCACAAATCTAGAGCGAGGGAAGTTCAGAAGTCTTGTGGTCAAGGAGAAAGAGAAATTAATGAATAGTATAAATATATCCAGGTCATTGGTTGCCAGGAGATATGTGTCGAAAGATCTCAGACTTCGAGAAGATTCACTATGGAGGATTCCAAGTGTGGAGTGTGACAAACTCCCGAAATCCTGAAGGACGAAGTAGATCGCAAATTTCCATTGCGAAGGACACATGGTGACAGATCATGAATTTCGAAGGCCTAGCACTCTTAAAGGAAGTCGACGAGAGTGGAGAAGATCTGGACTGTCATATGCAGAGAGACGTGTGGCGGAAATCCATCAACTTCGAGTGAAAGCACTCCGAGAGTAACGAGTGTGCAGGAGTCTAAAACTCTCGAAGCCTGAAGAGACAAAGTGGATAGTGGTCATCAGATCAAGGGGGAGACATGCGTCAAGATATCCTATGCTTCGGGTGGAGGAAATTCGAGAGGGAGAAAGTGTGGAGAGTTTGAAAATATCGAAGCCCGAAGAGATGAAGGCATCATGGTCGTTGATATATGGGAGGTACTTGTTAACAGATCATGGAATATGGGTGAAAGCACTTTGGGAAAAAACGAGCGTAGAGGAGTTGAAACTCCCGAAGGCCGAACTCCTTAAGTGGATGAAATCTTTCGATTTGAGGTGGACGTGTGGTGCCAGATCTAGAACTCTGATTACATAATATTCTGGAGGAAAGCGGAGGGTGAAAGTGTCGAAGTCCCGAAGTGGACCAGAGCCGTTGATTTGAGGAGGATGCATGGCAGAAGATCTTCCATTTTGGAGAAAAGTCACTACGGGATAAAAAGGAGTGCGTTGAACAAGAGCTCCCGAAGGTTGGAGAGTCAGAGTTCATCTGAGTCGTCCATTTGCTGAGGAAAGGTGTCAGTAGATCTTCCACTTCGGAAGATAGTCACTTTGGAGGAAGCCAAGGCGAAGAGTTTGAAACTCTCGTGGCCTGAAGAGAGAAGTTAATTGTAGTCATTTATCAAGAGACACGGCCGAGGTCATGAGATCAACGGTAGTGCTTAATTCCGGGGACCTAAAATGATCGGACTTTAAAAATCCTAGAGAGGGCCGCAATCGAAACCATGGTATTTCCAAAGGGATATGTGGCAACTGGTAGTGAATTGTGGGGAGACAAGTGATGTGGTCTCAAACCACTCTTGGCCACCCTACAATCACGTGCTTACGTGAGGGCACAACCCGAGGTCATATGTGAAGGAAAGGACCTAGCGAGGGGAGATAGTGTTTGTTATTTAAATTCTTCAAAGAGGTCAGTAAAGAGCCCGCGGGTTTGACAAAACCTGCACTTTGAATGAAAGGGGACCTGTGTAGATTTATTGGGGTCTAATAAAGGCCCGAAGAGTCGATTTGACTCACTGATTTGAACGATCCTAGACCGGGAGGTCGAGGAACCCCGATGAGATTAGGGGGGGTCTGCATCAATGAGAATGGACCAAGACTTTTAGATTACTCTAGAAAACAATGAGGAAGCTAACAACAAGCATACCTTTATTCAATACTAGTCATTAGTGTTTTGCAAATTTTGTTTAATTTTGGGCACCTATAATAATATATATACCAATAGTACTTTCTTAAACTCCTTTGTGAAGGATTTCCATGCCTTTTTAGTAGTTAAGTTCAATTTTTTTTTAACAATTCCAAAACACCAAGTTTTGGGTCATACCCTACATTTTTGTATTATTATGTTGACTAACATAATTGTATCAAAATTTCTAATGCCAAATATATCCATTTCTATTTTAAAAAAAGTTTTAAAAAGTAATATAAAAAGTTACATCAAACAAATGTAAAACAATTAAGTAAGGATAAAGAAGTTAACCCCTAAATATTAAAAAATAGACCCATCTATATACTATTAAAAAAGACATACTTTATGACACAAAATGTAATTTTAATTGTCAATTCCACACACACACATTCTAAATTTAGTGTGTTAATTCGAGTGGTTAAGTGTTATGAATTAAAAGTAGGAAGTCACGAGGTCAAGTCCTCGGGCTAGATGCTTCCATGGATATTATGAGCCTCAATCAATGTCCTTATTGAGTTAAGTTACCAATATTACAACTAACTAATTTACCTTAAGTAGATATCCTTGAAATGAAAAAAAGTACCCAATAAATTCATATTTATTGGACATATGCATTTCATCATAATATATAATATATTTAATCATCATAATATATGTTGGCACAGGGGCATACCCAGGTTTCAACGCTACAATAACGCACCAACAAAACCCTAACTACCTGCCCTTTTGACAACACCTGTGAAGCAGATGAAGTCTCACCTGAGGTAGAGGCAGGGGTGGTTGCAGGACTCTAATGTCTGCAACCTTAGCTGGGACACAGATCTGTGATTGTAACACCTTGAAAAAGAACTTAGCAATATCATTCATCAATGTTTAACCAGTATCTACTTCGCAGGTAAAACCCTAATTACAGACCATCTAGTAGGACTTAGCATGGCGAAACAAATCAGATCTAGCAGATTCAATCACTAAGCAAACTCACACAGGTCAGATCCAACATTTACTCTCATTATTAAGCATAAAGAAACAACAAATCTACCTATCATTCATCTATATCAAAGCAATAACCAAGTAAATACATAAATACATAAATGCATCGCATAAATCATTCACAACACATGATGTACGTGATTCAACCCCACCCTGGGGCTACATCCACCAACTCTTCATCTTCTTTATTATATTTCTTCAATATTCTTACATGCACAAAGCCTTCAAATCAACTTCGCAGAGGACAAGAGATCTACACACTCTTCTCTAGATCCTCCTTCCCTAAGCTAGGTTATAGCATAAAGCATACATACAGTCCCTTACAACCACTTGCACTCAGCCTTGCAAACATACACAAAGCATTTACAATTGTTACTTGCACTCAACACCACTTACAACTGAATTATCATTTTCACTTATCCATTCATACTCACTACATCACCTAGCATCTATTTATACATTACAAAATCGGGCCTAAACATGGGTAAACCCCTGGGTCAACATCCCCATACCCGTTACATAATCCCAAATCCCAAAAATCCCCAAAAGGGGGTCGCGATCCTATAATATCCTCTCTTTTTTTCACTCCGCATTCAAAATCCTGTCGAAGTCCCAAAAATAGGTCTAACATGACCAAGGATCCTCAAAACTTGGTCAAGGGCCAACAAGCCCCCAACACTCACCTGTGGCTCATCCCGAGTCACTCTGATCTGGGTAATTCTTCTTCAAAAGCCTCGAGATTGGCTCGATCTACTTTGACTTGTTGTTGTGCCATGACCTCCTGTTCAGTGAGCTCTTGGATAACAACTTCGTTGACAAGTCCCTCTAGGAATTTTTCTGCTGCAATGACGACTTGTTCTAGTTCTACTCCTCAACCTTCGATCTCTATGAACAGTTGGCAAGCCTCATCCTGTATATGTTGGAGTCTATGAGTCACTTCCATGACTTTTCTCTGAACAATGTGGACCTGTTGTTGGGCAGTGCGCTACTCTTGGGATCACTTCATCCTTTCAACAACTGACAGGGGCTTCAACTGCGCCTATAGTGTTTCTTCTTGATACTTCACCTCTTGGAGTTGTGACTCCAGTGCCTTCAGTTTTGGATTCTTAGTGAGTTGCTCATACGTCTGGGCAATGCGATTACTCAGTTTTTTACATTCCATGGAAAGGGCCTTTATTCTCTCAACTGTGCTTCAAGCAGTGGCATCTCTTTGATCTCTCACATCCTGCGGGGTATCAGGAACTGTGTAGAGCTCTAAGTCTGCTATTCTTTGTTGTAGCTGCTAGATAGATTATGTGAGATGGTCTACTTGATGCGTGACTCAGTCTTCTTCCTTTAGCTCTAAGCCTATCACAGAGCGAAGTGATCTGTTGATTGCTTCTTGCACTTTGATTTTCTCTGCGAGCAACTGTTCTTTTTCTGCTGAATCTGTGCTTTCTCCTCTTCAAACTTTGTCTAGAGGGAAACCTTCTCCTACTCTACATGTTGATGTTATTCTACTAGTACTTCTTGCACTTGTTTTAGGGCCTGGGTGGCTTGTTTTGTTTCTTCTTGTGCACGATGAAGGTGAGATTCAGTCACATCAGTTAGTCAGAGGAGTTGGGCTAGCTCATCTCCCAACTCTGGTTCTCCCGATGGCGGGAGCACAGTGGACACTACGTGACTGGACTGAAGGGCCTGCTGTACCCCTCAGAGTTTGACCTCAATTCTGTCATACATCTCCTCCTACTTGGTTTCTTTTTTCTGCAATATTTCATGCGAGGCGTCGTTCACAACTGTGATGATGAAGTCAAAATCATCGACAGTGAGCACAGTCTGCATCTTGGTCAAAGTGGCTCTAGATTTCTTTCGGAAAGAGGGTTTCAGGGGAAAAACCTTCCTCTTCTTTAGAGGATCATCCTCATCTCTAGGTGATGTTACTTTGCCTTGCCTCTGCTCATCTTCTTTTCCATTTATCTCTTATACTTCGTCATCACCCCCTCAGTCAGGTGATACTGAAGCAATCTTCTTTGATGCACTACTTAAATCATGGAATTCTTCGGTCTTCCTCCTTTTGCTGGGTCCGGGTGTGTCATGTTCCTTGTGAGCGACCTCCAAGCTATCAGTTTCGGGTTCAGACATCTCTACAGGGTTAGCGGGGATAAAGAGGTCTGTTGACCAGTCCTTGGTGATCTCCTCGAGGTCTTCTTTTGTGAGCTTGTAGTATGACCGAATCTCCTCCTTATGTTCGTCTGCTTGCGCAGTAATATAGATGAAGTGTCGATCTATGCGAAACTTCATAAGGGGTTGGAACCTTTGTAGGGTTTTGAGCGTCATGCGAGGTTCAACTTCGATGGCTCTCTTCAACTAGATATAATATGTGTGAAAAAATGCGTTTGAATGCCACTATTTTCCCATGTCACTCGAGTACCAAAACATGGTGAACTTCGCAGCGAGCGGCTCAAATGGTTCAATGTCCGGGAAGGTCACACCTTCCGTCATCTCCCAAGCAATAAACACAATGAGGATTAGGAACCAACTAAAGTGGAACTCGTAGCTCTGATCCTATGATTCATGACAGTCTAATTCCAGCTGATTAACTAGGTACTTCACCCAGTTCATCTGTATGCCTTCCATGCATTTTCCCGCGAGGTCAACGACAAATCCTGTGACCTGCATGGGTCTGTTCTTCCTTACAATATTTCCTGCAATCAATTAGCATGCTAGGCACACTGCACCATTCTGGATGGAAGCTACCTTGTAGCCTTGTATCCCCTTCTCAACATTTTCGTAGGTATCCTTGATCTTCTGTGCTAACGCGCGATCTGTGGCTTTTCCTGGATAGAAGTCCTACGGGTCGGGTCCTTGCATACTCAATCCGTTGATCCTATGGATTAGCGTTAGATCGATTGTGATACGATGGTCTAGCCATAAGTAGCCTCCATGGTAACATGAAAGTAGGAGCTTGACACATGCGTTAGCCTCCTGGTGCCTTCCAAAGTGTGGAATTTTCATTACATTCAATAGAGTGGACTGCATGAGGTTCATCGCCCATAGCTGGGGGATTATTTTCGAGTTCTTCCCCTCCATCCTGGTCAAGTATTTATACGGGGCGAACATTCTATGGTTCTTGCAGTCTCCTAGGTTGAAGTAGTTGAACTTCAACATTACGATCTTGTCTTGCTAAGCTCTAACTACGTGTGTCCCCTTTGGGAGGTATGCAGTAACCATGGTGTACTCAAAATATTTTGGCACACCATCATGACTCACCGCGTCGGCCAGAGGTGGGATGTAGTCGGGCAATATGGTCGGGATCAACTTCGCATTTTCCAGGTCATCTTTGTGTTTGGTTCTCTTTTCTGTGATGACTCAGGATGGTCCAGATCCGTGAGCGGTCAATGGAGAGTCTTGCAATCCTCTCATTGATGACACTTGAATACTTGAAAACATTACTTTCTCGGCCATAAGATCGATGAGAACTTCTTCGATGATTTTCTCTGCGACGCCGAGCTCGTTCGACATACACACTTAGATCGTATGGATGAATGAATGCGCAAAACAATATAACTGGTGTCGATCTTACTAATCACAGTGAAGTAGTAATGAGTTCTCTCTGATACAATTCGCAAAAGTGTTCTCGGTGCAATAGTCGACAGAATAAGTAGACAAATAGGTAACGAATCTCTCCAACGGGCGAGAAACCTTCATTAATTCAGTTTTGTCTGTTATGGCATAGTCCCAACGGTCTGATGGTGAGCTACCTGGCCATAAATGTCATTCTAACCATTCGTGGCATCGATCTACCAGTTATACTATTTTCGACGTCTATATTTCTTCACCATGGTGAAGTGCCATGTGACGCTGTTATGATATCTCAGCGAAGTTCCTGTTTTGCAAATTTTCCCTTTGTGAAGTTCCCTCTGGAATCTTCTGTAACTTTTCGATATTTGATCTCTTCTTGCATATCTTTCTAGCCTGCTTCCCAGTGAGCTTCGTCTTGGTATTCCTCTTTCCATTCTGATTCTTATCTCCTTTTGGCATAGTAACTTCGCGTTGTTGAGATTATTTCCTATGATTCAATGGAAATACTTCTTCTCTATTTGGGGTAGGTTCTTCGTTCTTCTGTGATGCTTCTTGTGTTCTTTCAATTTTGACATCCACGGTCCTAAATAGATTTGATCTATTCTCCTGTTACTCAATCAAGTGTGTGATCCTCCTAGTCATGAAATCTTTTAATTCTTTCTTCTTCTTCTCTAAGGCTTCTTCTTGCCTCATCCTTTTCAATCCAAGGTTTTCCTTGTAACATAGAAAATGGGGCGTTGTTCTCAATAAATTTAACAACTTCAAATTCTTCTTCTGTTGAAGTTCCATGGGTACTCATAAATATCTGCGTAAGTCTTCCACATAGGGTTATCAACTTTCCTCTAAATAATACTATTCCTCCCAATGAAGGAATCATAGCAGGCTTTCCTACAGCTTCCCAAGTTCTTTCTGTCATGACATTCACCTGTGTTTCTTCATCCAGAACACAGTCAATGTCGAAGTCTCCTATATTTTCTTCTATGCACTCTTTTTCTTTGAAGATATCTGATAAGTTGATATGTCAGTGGTCATTCAGGGTTTCTTTCATTTGCAACAATATAGTCTCTGATTCTTTTTGGGGTTCTTCTATGATCTCATTTTCTTGACCTTTCTCAGGGTCTACTTGTTCCATATTCATTCTTTCAATCTTAGCAATCATTCTAGAGCAATCTAAAACTTCATGGTCCATATCTTTACAACAAAGACAACTAGGTCTTCTACCAGGACATTCCTTAGCCAGATGACCCGATCTTCTGCAACTGTAACAAAGGGTTAATCCTCTCTTTCTCTTAAATGATCCCCAACCTTTCCTGTACTGTGCAATAGGATCATAGTAGTTAAATTGCAAACAATTATTTCTAGGATCCTGCATCCATTTGTTAGTCCAAACATTCTTTCTATGCATAGGTATAACATATCTTTCACTATTCTTATCAGATCTTATTTCATCTAGCTGGGCCCTACTTTTCAAGCTAGGACAAAATTTATCAAACATACCCAGATACATACTTTTGAAACAAAAATTTCCATTTATCTTACCTTCGGAAGAGCACAAAGCTTCCAGATCTAAAACTTTTCACTATTCTTACCTCTTTCAGAACACAAAGTGTTCAAATCTTACCTCTTTTCTTCAGGTCAGACTTCTCTTCTTAGCACAGAGCTTCACAATCCAAGTAGAGTACTGCACACCAGGGAAATATATCTACATACGAAGCTTTCATAGTGTCAGTTCAGATCTTCACACAAAGCTTCTTCTTCCTCAGTTCCCAACAATCACAGTTTCAGGTCCCGACAACAGAACCATTTGTTGGCACAGGGGCAGACCCAGGGTTCAACGCTACAACAACGCACCAACAAAACCCTAACTACCGGCCCTTTTAGCAACACCTGTGAAGTAGATGAAGTCTCAATTGAGGTAGAGGTAGGGGTGGTTGTAGGACTCTAGTGTCTGCAACCTTAGCTGGGACACAGATCTGTGATTGTAACACCTTGACAAAGCATTTAGCAATATATTTCATGAATGTTTAACCAGAATCTACTTCGCAGGTAAAACCCTAGTTACAGAGCGTCGCAGTATTCAACTAGATCTAGCATCTAGCAACACTTAGCATGACGAAACAAATCACATCTAGTATATTCAAGCACTAAGCACATTCACACATGTCAAATACAACATTTACTCTCATTATTAAGCACAAAGAAACAACAGATCTACCTATCATTCATCTATATCAAAGAACTAAGAAAGTAAATACATAAATACATCAATGCATTGCACAAATCATTCACAACACAGGATGTACGTGGTTCACCCCCACCCTGGGGCTACGTCCACCAACTCTTCATCTTCTTTATTAGCTTTCTTCAATATTCTTACATGCATAGAGACTTCAGATAAAATTCATAGAGGACAAGAGATCTGCGCACTCTTCGCTAGATCCTCCTTCCCCAAGCTAGGTTATAGCACAAAGCCTACATACATTCCCTTACAACCACTTTCACTCATCCTTGCAAACATACACAAACCACTTACAATTGTTACTTGCACTCAACACCACTTATAACTGACTTGTCATTCGCACTTAGCCATTCATACTCACTACATCATCTAGCATCTATTTATACATTACAAAATCAAGCCTAAACATGGGTAAACCCTTGGGCCGACATCCCCATTCCTGTTACATAATCCCAAATCCCAAAAATCCCTAAAAGGGGATCGATATCCCGTGATCTTCGCTTCGTTTTGCCCTCTTCCTTCGACAACCTGTCAAAGTCCAAAAAATAGGTCTAACATGACCAAGGATCCTCAAAAATTTGTCAAGGGCCAACAATATATAATATATATAATTATTATCTAATATTCATAGTTCTTAAAGACCATCATAATATATAATATATATAATTGTTCTTAAAGACCATATATATAACTGTACATGGACGAAACTTGTTCCCTATCTAGCTATTAGGCGTCTGATTCTGATAATAACTCACTTCTCTCTTCTATTCTCTCCACCAGGAGATGAGAGTACAAAACATCCATCTCTATCTCCGGACAACATCTCTATAGTGATCTTTGTCATGTCAACACCGACATGTATTTCAGGAAACACAATCTACTCTATAGCTTTGATACGTATCTAATTAAAATGGTAACGATCTGAACTAAAGTCTTACCATTTTCACGAAAGAAGGAAGGGGGGTGGTCCTTCTGAATCAAGAAGGCAGGGGTTCTCCTTGAGCTGGTGGGGTGCTCAACCTCTTATCAAAGGCTCTCCGGTAAAGTCTCTGTGAAATTCTAGAAGGAAAGGATCTAGTCCAGAAGGAAGGGGACTAAAGAAAAGAAGCGAAGAGAATAATATATATTATATACAATCCATCCAAGAAAATATAATATTACTCCAGATTCATTCAGATCAAAGTCATTATCTAGAAGGAAATTCTCTCTCCAGAATATTCTCTCTCTTAGGAAAAGTGCCAGAGATAAGGGATAAGATAATAAAGGCCCATAAGTCCAAGTGTTCGGCCCTCAGGAAATAGAAGTAAAGGGCTTAATGCACCTGCCTTCCTCACTATAGTTGTCTCCCTTCTCTACTTTCTTATTTTCTCTCTCTCCCTTTATTGCTCAGTCGGCCAGATTCTGTGCATCGACCTTTCATTATGCATCGGACAAGGGTGATATCCGACATATGAACTTTTGTGGCCTCAATTTGAAGAATGTTATTCATTTATTCTCTTTGAACATGACGGTTTTGGGAGCCTCTAGAGATTAATATAATGATGAGCCCCATAAAATATGGATGAATTAACATTAATTATAAATGTCTAACCAGATCCAGAACCGGCGGGAAACGGGAAACGCTGGCGATTTCAAATTTGTGATGCAGTTTCCTTGTTGCAGGTTCCATGGCAATTGCATTGGTGTAGGTAAGGGTATATTATTCACCTTTATTACTATTCCTGTGTTCTAGTGTTAGAGTATATCTAGGATTGGACTTTTAGGGGGGAGTGATGGCGGTTTTTAGCGCCTTGGGGAGGAGAAATATTAGTTAGTAAGTATYCTTGAGTTGTTGTCAAGGGTGATGGGAGACTGGTTCTAGCATTTTAGTTCAGTTAAAGACAACTTCTACATCTCTAGTTTCGTTAAACTTCTATCGAAAGAAGATAGCTATAGAGATTTCTAGGTGGTCACCTAAATATGGCCATGTAGTCGATGTCTTGTATTTTTAACTACTTACTCACATCCGGGAGTACATTAATGGTGATGAGACTCTGTTGTAGTCAGACTTGACTATTTTACTGTGTTGGAGCCTCCAGATACTTCTAGGTGTTGTCCTAATGAAAAGTGAGGTCAACGCTTTGCTTAGTGCGGCTAATGAGGAGAAATGGGAGAGGTCAGGCTTCTATGCCTCGGTGGATGCGATCAGTGGTCTGAATGATTCCTTACGTCATTCTGGTGGTAGCATTAACGTGAAGTTTAATGTGGGTGTGTTACCTTTGGAGGCTTGTTCATTGCATAACTCAAAATTCATTTTGGAGCCCTGTCCTATGCAAGCTGATGAAGAATTAGTAGGAGGTAGTTTAATGGCTATTCCATCTAGTAATAGGTTACAGGGGCTAGGAGGGGTGGTGAAGGTTAGTTTGGGGGCAACAAAGCCTATAAATGGTGTTGATTCTGTAAGAAATCCTTTTATAGAACAACGTTATAGAGGTAAGATCTTGATTAAGATTTGGAAACCAAAGAAAACGAGGTGGAGGTTGGTCATGGGTATGGACATTGGGGTAGAGGAGTCTTTCAACTTGGCGCTTTGCGCCTTAGTTGGGAGACTAGCTTACTGTTCTCGTTGTTCGACACCTATTGAAGAGTGGGTGCTTCGTAATTGGGAACCTCTTCTAGGTTACATACCTGAGGTAGTCTCATTGTCGAGAGGGTGGTTGGGGTTTGTGCTTAAGAAGACATACGATTTTTCTGTAGTTCTGGATAAGTTTTGGAGTTTCGATGGAGGGAGCATGATGCTTAAAAGGTGGCGGCTCAGTTTTAATATAGTGACTGAATTTTGTAGTTTTAGGAATTTGTGGGTGTTCCTCCTGAGTATTCCATTACAGCTCTGGAACTTCAAAGCACTGGAGGCAGTCGTGAATTCCATAGGTCATTTTTTTAGTGTTGATGAAGCTTCTTTGAAGTCCTATGATAAAAGAATGGAGAAAATCCTTGTAGAAAAGGATGTTCAGGCGGGGCTCCTGGAAGTTTTAGAGATTGAGTGGCAGGGTCTTTTGTTTGCTTAGCACTTGGAGTATCTGGGGATACCATTCCACTATTCTATCTGCAGACGGATTGGTCACTTAAGGAAGGAGTGTACAAATGTTTATGGCTCTTTGGTTGACGATGTTTCTTCAGATGAATTGCTCGGGGATACTGTTACTCTGTTGGAGGAAGATTCAGATACACTGGATTATTCGGGGCTTATCTCAGAGGACAATCCTTCCGCACATGACACTTCTTTCGTAGGTAAGCTAACGCATTTTTTCCCTAAACTATATTTCTCTTTATTTTCTTGGGAGCGCATTCATTTAAATTCCATCCTCTTTCATGATCAGTCCTTTAGGAAGGTCCATGCCTCTGAGAAGGATTTTGTAGAACCTGAAGTTACTGTGTTGGATGGGGACAAATATTTGAGTCCAATTGAGGTCCCTCCTAACGGTGGGGTCGCTACCAGTTTAAATAGTCTACCGGGATCTGGGCATGCTTCGTTTTTTGTCCCAGGCTATAATGAGTCATCTATTAACGACTCTATTTTGGATAGAATGATTTCTGATTTAGTTTCTCCACTTGTTAAGGAATCTAACCCTATTCCTTTACCAACTTTCTTGGGCAATCTTTCGGTGGATAGTCAGATAGGTCAAGGGTTTTCCATGGGTCTCCAGGGGAATGGAGCACTCATTGTTTCTGACCCTGCATGGTAACGGGGGATGGGGTTTGAAGTTTCGCCCATTAAAACTATAAGTGCCCGCTGGAAGGCAGGGGCTGGCAGTTCTTGTATTGACACTTTACCTATTACTTTTTTTTATCAAGGAGCGCTTAGAGGCATGAAATCCTTGACAAGGGATAAATCATGATACTCCTCTCCCTAAACATTAGAGGGGTAGGAGGACCCCTGAAATTGGCCTCCCTTCATAGACTCATGTTTAAAACTTCTCCTAGTCTTATTTTTCTTCAAGAAATGTTGGTGGTTGTAGATAAAACAAGATTATTTATGAACAAGATCAGGCCCAACTGGATGATCTGTGTCATTAGTGCCGTGGGGACTTTTGATTGACTTCTAGCATCTTGGGATCTGATTTTTTTTTTATCTTTTTCCTTATCTAAGCAGTGGTGGTATTTTTTTGTCATGAATGTCTCTTTTGGACAACATAAAGTTATCTTTCCTTAATGTTTACGGGCCCTATCAAGATCACAAAGATTTCTGGGTTTTTGTGGAGGGTTAAGGATTGTTAGCTCATAAAGACTTAATTATGGCTGGAGATATGAATTTTACTACTTCATCTAAGGAAATTTTGGGACATTAAACACAAATTGACTCATTGGATGGGTTTTTTAAATCTCTTTTTTTAAAGAACAGTTTAGTGGATTTAGTCCTGATGGAGATCATGCCTAGGTGGAGGAATGGTGGGTCTGGTGCTGACAGTATAGAAAAACAACTTGCTAGATTTAAGTTGCGGAGGACCTCATTGCTTCCACTCTGAGGTATAGGACTTGGGTTGAGTATCCTTTTCTGTCTGATCATGCACCAATTTTCCTTGAGTTTGGGATTGGAATCTCGACCGTTTCCTATCCATTTAACTTAAATCCAAACTGGGTAAGAGATGAATCCTTTGTTGAGATTGTTCGGGATGTTTGGAATGATCCATTCCATCTTCTTATTATAGGAGTCCATAGGAGGATGGTTGGTAAACTTTCTCTTTTAAAATCTGGAGTTAAAGTTTAGGCCAAGGAGAAGCGACAACAGGAACAATTAGACTTGGCAAAGCTTGAAGAGGCTCTTGAATTCAGTTATAAGCATTTGAATCAGGGTTCAAGATTTGTTGCCTCTGCTCTTACTTTATCCAATATTGAATAAGAGAGGAAGAGGTTATTGCTGGCAGAGGAAGAAAGGTGGCGACAAAAAAGAAAGGCGATATGGATTAAGAGTGGAGATAAAAATACTAAGTTTTTTCATCGCTTCACAAGTTACAGAAGGAATAAAAAATACATTTGGGAGATAAAAGATGACTCTGGGGGCACCCATACAAGGATGATTTTAAGGATGGAAATTTATTTTAAAATGTAGAAACCTTGGCGAATCTTACTAATCCTTCATATGGCAACTATAAATGTTTGACGACATTTTTGTAAAAATGTTCAAATTTCTAAGTATTTTATGTAGTTTTTATAAATTTTTGGCTATTTTTAAAGTAAAATAATTTTATCCTATAGAAATTGGGCGAATCATTTTTAAAATAACGAATCTCATTTTTGGAAAAACCATGGAAAATTAGCCCATGAGAGAAATTTAGCCCCTAAAATCATCCCTGCACCCATAYGGGGAAAAAAKACATCAAAGAAGAAACAATCAAATAATTCAATACTTTCTTTAGTGAAACAGTSCAAGATATTCTTGAAGATCAGATCGGCTCTGTCAGGTTATTCCCAAAATTTGTGAATGAGGTTGATATCCTTTCTCTAGAAAAGGYGGTTTCGAAGGATGAAATCTATGAGATTCTAAGGGGATTTTCAAGAGACAAAAGCCTCGTTCCTGATGGCTAGATAGTTGAATTTTTCTTCAATTTATATGAGTTCGTTGGGCAGGATTTGGTAGATATGGTTGAGGGAACAAGAGGCAAAGGGGAGGTTATTAGTTTGATCAACTCAACTTTTCTGGCCTTGATTCCCAAGGTTAATAATCCTTCTTCTTTCAGATATTTTAGGCCTATTTCTGTTTGTAACCTATGTTACAATATTATTGCTAAAGTTATTGCAAAGAGAATCGGACCTTTATTGTCTAGAGCACTTTTAGAAGAGCAATTGGGTTTTATTAAAGGAATGCAAATCCTTGATGGAATCTACACTGCTCAGGAATGTATTCACAACATTAAATCTAAAAATCTTCAAGACATAATCCTGAAACTTGATTTAAAAAAGGCCTATGACTGTACTGATTGAGATTTCCTAAGATTAATTTTACTTCAAAGTGGATTTGGGATTTCAAGAACTAATTGGATTATGGATTGTGTTGTATCTACTTCCTATGTTATTTTGATTAATGGAGAGGCTTCCAAGTTCTTTAAGAGCAACATAGGTCTTAGGCAGGGTTGCCCGCTCTCACCCTTACTTTTCATTCTTTTTATGGAAGGTCTTAGTCTC
The DNA here is from genome assembly GCA_010110895.2 of Picea sitchensis. Lineage (NCBI taxonomy): Eukaryota > Viridiplantae > Streptophyta > Pinopsida > Pinales > Pinaceae > Picea > Picea sitchensis. The sequence continues at coordinate 44,545 of SNQJ01S0000545.1, forward strand.
TCCTAAAAGAAAGCACAATATGATGGTAATATCACGAGGATTAAGGTGTCTAGACTGATAAAGATCATTCACCTTTTATTTGTTGATGGCATTCTTATTATGTCTAGAGCTTCTCCTGCTGAATGGGAAAAAATCCAAGAGATTCTTCAAGTGTTCTGTCGGGCTTCGGGTTAGGTTATAAATGTCCAAATGTCTATTTTATTGCATTCGGGAGTTTCTGCGAAAACTCTCCAGTCTATAAAAGATTTGCTTTTGTTCCCCTGTAAAGAGCTATCTGTGGGATTTAAATACTTGGGCTATTTGCTAAAGCCAGATAGCTATAAGTCGGAGGACTGGAAATGGCTAATAGAAAAGTTTGAGACTAGGATAAATCACTTGTGTAATAAATGGCTCTCTCTGGGGGGCACTTTGTGTTAATTAAAGTGGTTCTTGAGAGCCTTCCAGTTTACTGGATGAAACTTGCACATTTATTGGTTTCGGTTCTCCACAAGATTCACAGGCTGAGCATATCTTTCCTTTGGTCTAGAAATAAGAACAAGCATTGTTATCACTTATGTAGCTGGTTCTCCATCACTAAACCAAAACATTTTGGAGGATGGGGTCTTCGGAATATCTTTGTTTTCTACAGAGCTTTGGCAACAAATACCTTATGGAGAGATTTGATGAAGCTGGTAATTTGACAATGGGTCATTAAGGATAAATATTTACCGCATGTATTTGTGGTGTCTTGGTTGCGATCGATGGGAGAATTATCGTCCTTTGGTTCACAATCTTGGAAAAATATCCGAAATAATTTACCAATCATCCTTCAATGGATGGCTTGGAAGCCGGGATTGAAGCATTCAATCTCAGTTGGGAGAGATGTTATACTTGGAATGCATAAGGAGTCTTTTTTATCTCTGGATTTGGTAAATTGTCTCAACAGAAGGAACATTCACCCCCTATATCAGGCGAGTCAGATCACGATGAGAGGCACTTTGGGAAAAATATGGTACAACAGTAATGAGATGGGCTTGGAGGAGGATCTAGCAGTGGAATGGGAGTTTTATAGAAGGAATTTGATTGACTCAGGTATTGTTCTACTTGACAGGTCAGATGAGCTAATCTGGACAAGAGGGGATATGTCTGGACAAATTTTAGTAAAGAATGTCTATGAAGCTCTTTCAAACAAATTATGGAGATACAAGATATGGGGTTGGAGGAGGAATTTATGGAAATGGGACTACCCTTTGAAGCTAAAGTTGTTTAGTTGGCTCTTAGCTAAAAACAAAATATTAACTTGGAAAATCTGTAGAAGAGAGGTTGGTAGGGGCCTGGGTTATGTTGTTTATGCAATGTCAAGGGAGAATCAAGAAAACACATTTTTGTTAGTTGTTCTTTCACTATTTCAGTATGGGAAGAAGTGAAAAAAGAGATAAATCTCACTTATGGGTGGAATGGAAATATGGTGTGATTTCTTTCAAAATTGGGCATCGCAGAATTTTGATATACATGCTCTTCCTGCATTTATTTGCTAGAATATATGGTTGGATAGGAATAAATCATTTTTTGAGGATATAATCCCTTCTATGCAGAGAATTGTATATCTTGTTTTAGGAGTTGCGGGTAAGTTTGATAAAAATAAAAATGTTCCTATCCCTAGGCTTATATCTACATTCCTTCCGGTAGATAAAGCCCATACTTGGTTTGATGGTGCCACTCAATAGAATGGTAATCTATGTGGTGCTGGAGGGGTCTTAAAGGTTCGTGATTATTCAGACTTTTGGTGGAATTTAAACTGTGGCAGGGGAACAAATACTAGGGCAGAGATCATGGGAGCTTGGGCTACTTTAACTCTTGCCACATGACTTTCTATTTATGATTTACATGTTTTGGTGGATTCCAAGATCGTCATTGACTGGATTAATAGGAAATGATCAATTTTGGTGGCTAATCTTGATGGCTGGAAGAATAGAATCACTGATCACATTCCTCTTTTCAGCTCAATTTCTTTTGCGCACATTTCCAGAGAAGGAAACAAGGATGTTGATTGCCTTTCAAAAAAGGCTCTTTACTTACGCCGAGGGCATATTGCTTACAACCATTGGGTAGATGGCCAAGAGGGCCCTACTCTGTTTTTAAATTTGTATTGATTTTTTTGAGCCTTCTTAGTGCTCATTCTTTTTGGGCCTAGTGCTGGTTTTTTCTCTCTTAGTTAGAGAGCTCTATGGCGAAAACTTTAGCAAGTATTGTAGTTATTTTGTCGAAGAAGTATGTCTGGATAGGTCTTTTGGATATGTCAGGATTCTAAGTCTGTCCTCATCTTTTGTTTATTGACTTTTGAATGGAAATCAAAACTAATCTTGGACTAATATGTAAATAAATTATATTATTATCAATATAATGTGAAATTTTCTCTGGAAAAACTATACATAAACGAGAGGGCAATACCACAATGACGACAAAGCAATTGTTTGGACTCTATGAAACATGCAAATTTTAAAATAAATATTTGTATTCAATGTCACAAAGTGTCATGATAGATTTCTAAACATTTAATTGTGGGAGTAGGTAACATATATTATTAGTTTTAATTAACGGTGATAAATTTTAACTATGATAATCATATTAATGGATTTTGGTTTATATAGTGTTTTTAATTATGATTAATAACACTAATGGGTAGTTTATGTAATGGTTTTAATTATGATTAAGGGTTTTGATTTTGATAATGATTATAAACGTTAAATTATTAATAAATATATATTTTTTGGTTTGTGTCATTTAAATAATATATTTTTATAATCATTGTTAAAATTGGGTGTGAGTTTTAAATGAATGGGTAAATTAAATATTTTTAAATTTAGTATTTAAATTTAATGAAGTTTATTTATAAATTTTAATTTTGAAAATTTTAAAAAATTAATAATGATGAAGAAATTTGAATGTGTTTAATATGAGATATTATACTGAATTAAGAGCATTTCATATGTTATAAAAATGGTTTTTAATTATAGAATCATTATTGAATTAAATGCATTTTGCATGTTATAAAAATACTTCTTGGTTATACAATCATTATTGAAATATTTATTTTACCAAAGTCATCCAAAATTTATGTTTGGCGTCAACCATATTAAACACCATGTTTCTATGTACACATCAATCCACAATGGGTGAAAATATGTTTGAGGATTTGAACATTGATAAAAAAAAAAAAACAATAATTCCATTTTATCATATAACAAAACATATTTAACAATCTCTAATTATATTTTAGTATAATTAATATTTAACCACGATTAATTATGGTTGTTTAACTTAATTATTTAAGGAATGTAATGTTGAAGAACATGAATAGGCCTGTGTGTAGTTCAAATAAAATTTTGTGGGGAAATCTAAAAGATGTTTCTCCACATTCGTGGATAATATTCCTATTAGATTTATTAGCGTAGATTGGTGCACCTCATCAAGGGTGATTAAGATTGGGCACTACCATTACAAAACTAGTCAAATGTCCATAAACACTAGTGAAGTAACACTTAGACATGCTTGAGAGAGAGAGATATGTATTTGTGTACACATAACACACACCCACTAATAGAAATAATTGTTATCTAAATGAATAGAAATGATTTTTATTGTTAATATGGTTTTGATTTAATAATCAAGATAATATATATTAGGTTATTCGTCAAGGTTCACATCTCTTTAAAACATGAATAAATAGTTGGATCCAAGTGTAAGATTTAAYTGATTTTGACAAAAGAATACCGACAATCTGAATGAACAATAATCCTTGTGTTTAGTAGTTTAACCTTCAAAAACAATTTCCCTTGCATAAGTGAAACACTTGTATCACTTGTAATGTCCAACATCTTTGAATAAGTTATAATGCTTCTCACAAATTTAAAAGAAACAACTTAAAAAATTTAATAATGATAATACTAATCCCTCTCTCATGATGATTAATCATAACTAACATTTAATCATAGTTAATTGTGATTTATTTTTTAATTGTACCTAATTATGATTGGATATCTTAATTATGACTGGATATATTAATTGATAATCATAGTCAGAGGGGTGTGATGCTTGGTTTTTTACAACTGTAGGGGGTGGGAAGGCGATATTTCAAATTCCAGTGTTGCAGACCTTGAGGGCTCAGTGTTAATGGAGTTTGGATTGGATGATTAGGATCACAGAGGGTTTGCATAACCCTTAGACTTGCATCTTCTGTAACTGAACTATGTTTTAGTCTCTGTTTAAGTCTTAGGATGGGTTAATTTTGGTTTGAGTTTATTGTTTAGTTACGATTTTGTTAGGAATGGAAGAGGTAGTTATTTCTCAGTGCTCTGTAACCTGGGCCCTCTCTTATCCCTTTTATTATTTATGAGTACTTATAGAACATCCTTAACTCTGACAGGACTGGACCAACCCTTATGCTTCTTCTATTTGCAGTTGCTAGTGTTTAAGTGGCTTGCAAGTGCCCTCCCAAATGGAACGTGATGTCAGTGCACTCATGAGTGCGGTTGACGAGGTGCATTAGGAAGATTTCGTTGGATGTGCTCCATGTAGTTAATAATACAGGTCATCACCCTAATAAGATATTTGAAGATGACGTGACTATGGGAGGCTCCTTACCCTCCTTTCCTATCAAATCCTGTCATAATCAATGTTCTACAAACCTTCAAAATTGCTTTGCGGATGACCCTGTGGTTTTTGCAGCTGGCCTCCCTGAAGTTTCACGTTCATCTGTCAAAGAACAGGTTATAGGTGGCCAGTTTACTAGTCTTTCTAGTTCCCATCAGTCAGATTTAAGGAAAGTCGAGAGTAAGGTGGGCTGAAAAAGATTTAGTAGTCATTTCCCCCACTTTGTTAAAGTTTGGAAGCCAGAGTGCACTAAACGAAAGTTAGTGCTAAGGATGGACATAGGTATTGAGGAATATTGCACCTTGTCGCTCTGTGCACTCATGGGCAGGTTAGCTTATAGGTCTAGGTGCTCTATTTCTATGGAGGAGTGGGTGAAGCGGAACTGGCTTCCTTTGTTGGGTTACATTCCAGAATTGCTTTCCTTGCATAGAGGGTGGTCAGGTTTCGTATTTAAAAACCCCAAAGATATGAAGAAGGTTTTGAACACCTTCTAGAGTTATGATGGGGGAAATTTAATGTTAAAAAGATGGCGTTTAAGTTTTAACCTGACCACCGAGTATTTTAGCTTCAGGCACATTTGGGTTCTCTTCCCGAGCTTCCCACTACAGATGTGGAATAGAAAATCAATGGAAGTGGTCGAGAACTCCATTGGACACTTTCTAAATATTGAATAAGAATACCTTCTGTTAGCGGATAAGGAATGGCTAAAATCCTCGTTGAAATTGATATTCATGGTGGTTTGTTGGAAGTCTTGGATATCGAATGGCGTGGTCTCTTATTTGCCTCGCGCTTGGACTACTTGGGGCTTCCTTTCCACTGCACCCTTTGTAGAAGGACATGGCACTTATGGAAGGAATGCACTCAGGTATTTGGCTCACTACCGAACGAGGATGAAGCAGCTGACTCGGTTGGTGATAGTGTTACACCATTGGAGGATGACGAAGTACATTTAGATTTTCCCGGTCTTAGTACACTGGATAGCCCTATTTATGAGGATGCGAATTTCATAGGTAAGTTAAGAAATTTCTGTCCCAATCTTTATTCTTCTTTAACAACATGGGAACGGGAACATTTGAACTCTATCCTCTTTCCAGACTAGCCTCTTAGACTGGGTTCATCTTCTGACTGTATCTATGTTCCTCCCTCTATCAATGAGCCAGTTCTTGAGACTGCCACTCGTGATACTCTTGAGGTTTATCCTCCGGTAGATGTGAACCATATCACTAGACACCTTGGGCCTGTCTCAGACACTAACCTTGCACCTGGTTATGTATAACCCAAGCTTAGTGATAGCTCTTTGGATAGCCTCTTAGCAAATCTCATACCTATCGGGAATAGGCTAAAAAAAACTTTACCGATTCCTACCTTTCTAGGCACCTCTCCTGTGTCGAGGACGGTTATATTAGGTACTCCTACTGACAGTCACAAGAAGGCTAGCACTACTACATGAGACCCTGCATGGTCTATGGGTTTGGGGTTTGAATTTTCTCCTTTAAAAACACATAGTGCCCGCAGGAAGGCGGGTCCCTCTTCCAACCCTATTCCAATGACTTCCACTTCATATGATCTTGGGGCGATTAGAGGTTTAAAATCCCTAGCAAGGGATAAGATATGATTTTAGTTATCCTCAACATTAGAGGGGTTGGAGGACCCCTGAAAAAAAACTCCTTGCGTAGACTTTTGAAAAATACTTCCCCGAGTATTATTTTTTACATGAAACTTTGGTGTCGGTGGATAAGGCAAGAAATTTTATACATAAATTAAGGCTCGAGTGGTTGAATTGGGTTGTGAGTGTAGTGGGGACTTCTGGTGGTTTTATTTCTTCTTGGGACCCTAACTTCTTTGTTTCTGATTCTTTTCTAAGTACCGGTGGAATTCTATTGTCAGGACACTCCATAACGGACAAAAGAAATCTTTCACTTCTGAATGTCTACAGACCCTGTCAGGACAAAAAGGATTTATGTGTTTCAGTGGAAGCTTCAGGGATCCTATCACAAAAGGATATTATCATAGTGGGAGATTTGAATTTCACTACTGCACCTATGGAGATAATTTGGGGACAAAAATATTTACAAGACCCCTTGGCGGGCTTTTTCAAATCTCTTTTTCTAAAATACTCTCTTATCGATGTCCTCCCATTAGAGATAGTGCCGACTTGGATGAACGGTCGAGTTGCGGTTGATAGTATTTCAAAGAGACTGGACAGGTTTTATGTTGCAGAAGAGATTTTAGCTACAACTCAGAGGTTCAGAACTTGGGTGAATACCCTTTTCTGTCAGACCATGCACCAGTATTTCTCAAGCTTGGACAGGGGTTTCCGAAGGTGACACATCCCTTTAAGCTAAACCCTATATGGATCGGGGAGGATTCATTTTCACTGATGGTTAAGAAAGTTTGGATGGATCCCGTTCTGGTCAATATTTCAAATGCTCAAAGGAGATTGGTGGAAAAACTTTCTACTTTAAAATGCCATGTAAAAAGTTGGGCTAAGGAAAAATTTCTTTGGGATTCTAGTGAACTCAAAAATATTGAAGAGACTTTGGTGTTAAAATATGAACATATGTTTATAGAAAATTCAAATGAATGGATTGACCAATCAACCATTAATATTGAAAGGGAGAGAAAGAGACTTTTGTTGGCATAAGAAGAGCATTAGTGCTAGAAAAGCCGTGCAATTTGGATCAAAAGTGGCAACAAGAATACTAAGTTCTTCCATGATTTTGCGAGTTACAGGTGAAACAAAAAATTCATATGGGAGATCCATGATGAATCTAGGGTTACACATTCGGGACAGGAAGCCATCAAGGCATAAACTACTAAGTTATACAAATCATTCTTTAATGACACTGGAAAAAATTCCATTATTTATTAGATTAATTCAGTTAGAATGTTTCCGAACATTGTCTGGGATGAAGATCAAAGACTTATGGAACAAGTTGTCACAAAGGATGAAATTCTAGATATTCTAAGAGGTTTTACAAAGGAAAAAAGTCCCGGACTCGACACATGGACAATAGAGTTCTTATGATTCTTCTTTGAGCTTGTTGGTCAGGACCTTTTAGACAAGGTGGAGGAATCCAAGGGAAGGTAATCAATCCGATTAGCTCTACCTTTATTTCCTTGATCCCAAAAGGTAATAATCTGATGGGATTTAGTGCTTTTCGGTCGATTTCTTTTTGCTACTTATGCTACAAGATTATCGCAAAAGTGATTGCCAAGAGAATAAGACCAATATTGTCCATATATTTATCAGCTGAGAAATTGGGCTTCCTAAAAGGAATACAAATCCTTTATGCATTCGGGACAACACAAGAATGATTACATAGTATCCAAAGTAAGAAATTGCAAGCTATAATCCTGAAACTTGATTTAAATAAGGCTTACGACTGTACAAATTGGGATTATTTGAGGCTAATCTTGCTTCAAAGTGGCTTCGGTATTCCTAGTACAAATTGGATTATGGCATGCGTTACTTCTACCAATTATGCTATTATGATAAATGGTGATCCCACAAACTTCTTTAAAAGCAACAAGGGCCTAAGACAAGTTTGTCTGATGTTGCCTCTTCTCTTTATTATGGTGATGGAAGGCCTCAACATGGCGCTCAAAAAAGAAAAAGTTGAGGGCCTTATCTCTGGCATCAAGGTTTCCAAGATGATTATCATTCTCCATCTCCTCTTTGTCGACGACATTCTGATTATGACTAGAGAAACTCTTATAGAATGAGTGGTTATACAGGACATTCTCCAGAACTTTTGCAGCACCTCAAGAATGATTATCAATGTTCAGAAGTTTATCATTCTACACTCAGGGGTCCATTTATATACTCTAAAATCTATTAAGTACATTCTTTTCCTCCCCTGTAAGGACTTGGCTTACGACTTCAAATATTTGGGTTATATGTTAAAATTTGACAACTACAAAGCAGTTGACTCACAATGGTTAATTGACAAATTTGAGTCTCGGATTTCTCATTGGAGTAATAAGTGGTTGTCCCTGGCTGGACGTTTGGTCTTGCTTAAGGAGGTCTTGGAGACTCAACCAATTTACTAGTTGGCCCTTGATCTTATTCTGATTTCTGTTCTTCATACTATACGAAAGATATGCTTTGATTTCTCGTGGTCTGGAAATAATCATAAAAATAAGTATCATTTATGCAGTTGGATCTATTTCTAGACCCAAATATTACGGAGGCTGGGGGCTTCGCAACATTTTCCTATTCTACAGATCCTTGGCAAAAAATACTATGTGGAGAGCCATAATGAAGTCAGGGATTTGGCAGAGTGTTCTCAAAGATAAGTATTTGCCACATATTCCATTTTGGACTTGGCTTCGATCGACAGATCTGACTCACCTCTCTGGCTCTCAGACGTGGAAAAATTTATGTAATACCTTACCAATTATCCTCCACTGGTTGGATTGGAATCCAGGCTCAAGACATTTGATTATAGGTTGTAAGGATATGATTAGAGGCATGGGGAAGGATGCTTTGTTATCGCAGGATCTGGTGAGTTGGTTGAATAAAAAAGGAATACATTTCTTATATCAAGCGAGACGACAGGTCAATGGAGTAGCAACAAGAATAAGATGGATCAATAGCGTCGAGCTGTATCTGACGACACCACTTGCTGAAGAGTGGGAATGTTATAGGAAATCCTTGAATGATTCGGGCATCTCTCTAACTTTAAATCCAGATGAGTTGATATGGAATGGAGGTGACAAGTTAGGAAACATCTCTCTCAAGAATATCTATGAATCTTTATCAAACCTCATGTGGATTACTAAGCTAGGAGGATGGAGGAAAAAGTTATGGAAATGGGAGTGTTCCTTAAATATTAAGTTATTTAGTTGGTTAAGTGCAGAAAATAAAATATTATCTTGGAAAAATATTCAAAAGCACGGTTGGAAGGGGAAAGGTATGTGCAATCTGTGCAAAGAAGATAGAGAATCCACTAAACATATTTTTCTAAACTATCCCTTTACCCGGTCAGTATGGGATGAACTTAAAAAGGTCTTGAACCTGGATATAGGTTGGAATGGTAATACTGTGGTTGACTTGTTTAAGAATTGGTCCTCTCATAAATTTAGACTGGTTACTCTTCGAACTTACGTCTACTGGTATATATGGGTTGATAGGAACAAGTCAATATTCAAATATATGAGACCCTCAGTTCAAAGAATTTTCTACTTATCTAGGAGTGCTCTGGATTACTCCATGAAACCACACAAATACTATACCCCTCAAAACCTTGTGCCTTCTTTTCCTGCAGATAAATCTTTAGCCTGGTTCGATGGGGCGGCTCAACAAAATGGCCATTTAAGTGGAGCGGGAGGTATCTTAAAGTTAGATGATTTTAAAGAATACAAATGGACCTTGAATTGTGGAAAAGGAACAAACACTAGAGCGGAGCTCTTGGGTGCATGGGCTACCTTAGTGCTTGTAGCTAAAATGTTAGTTTCTGATCTACATATTTTGGGTGACTCAAAGATAGTCATTGACTGGCTCAACAAGATTTGGGATCTCAGGGTGGAAAACCTGGAGGCGTGGAAGGATATATACATAATGAAGAACATTGTGTATCTGTTTCAGATCTTTATTCATTACAGGTAAAAAGTTATCATTATTTCAAGTTAGGGTTGTTGACTAATCCAAAACTAGTCATGTGAGACTAAGGAAAAGTTTGATGTAAATGCTAGTCTCTTGTTGTTTAAAGTTAAGGAAGGTTTGCAGGTATGTGATCATATACACCAGGTGTTATAACCCTAAATTGCACCACACATGCTTACCTAGCATCAGGCCAACTCATATTCCTTCTTTGCCAAAACTCTGCTGAACAACTCTTTGAAAATCCTCTTGTGTCAAGGCCCACGCGCCCTAACCCATTACTGCATGCGTGTACATGCTGGCTGACTCACAACATCCCGCGTGTACCTAACAAAGCACGAAAAAAGGAAATTTTCTGACAGAACAAAAAGATATGGGTCAGTTAACTGAAACTCCTGGCCATGCATGGCCGAGGGTTCGTCCAAAAC
>SNQJ01S0000545.1:58432-72359 GCA_010110895.2 Picea sitchensis
AAAGAATGCTTTTCCCGTCCCAAATCATAAATTGTCTATAGTTTGATTGATTTACGTTTGATTTCTAACCCTTGAGTACAGAAGTAGCATGCATGCGTAGTTGTTGTTTGTCTTGAGTGCAGGTCATCTGTGGAAGGAGCAACACAAGCAAGTAATCAAAGCGCAACGAAGGATCTACATCGAACACCGGTAATAAGGTAGGTGGTCATTTTCCATGCATTTACTGAGAACGAAGAATTTAAATCTTGGGATGTAGGTAAAAAAGTAGTTTCTATTCGGTCAAATCTGCATGCAAGTCTGACCCTAGTTTGCTAGTCTGTAGGGTGTTTTTCCCAACAACAACTAATTAATTGGAGTATTCATGCATTTTCATAGGATTTTGGGATGAAAAAAGTAGGGTTTTTATCCCTAGAATTTATGTATAAATATGTAATGGGTTGGGAGAATAGGGGTTCCTCCGTGTGGTTATTATCAAGCAAGATTGTGGAGTTTGTTCCAAGCTACCGAGAGCTCCTATTTGAAAGAAGGGAGATAGGATAGGCTGGGAAGAGAGAGAAACAATATCTGAATGTTAAGAGATGATGTAGAGGGAGAGAGTCTTGCACTGTAGAGAAACTAGGCTAGGAGAAGAGAAATATAACCATGATATATCTTTGTAAGCAGAATGCGCAATCCTGAAGCAACTACCAAATGCATAATAAAGAAGCCAATAGTTGTGGATGTAGCCCAGAGTTGGGTTGTTAGGGTCCTAACCCACACATAGGTAGAACAATATATTCGGATGTAATAAAGGTCAATATCAATAAGGCCTTGCAATAAAATAGAATAAGTTGAATGTAAGAAGACCTAATAGAAGCTTCCGTTTCTAGAAGGATCTTCCTCTAGATGGTTCTTTTGATAGACATATTTAGTATAAATAGGAGTCGAGGGTATGAGAACCCTAGCTTGGAGATTATTGTAATAGAGCTCTGCTTGACTGGAGGTTGCCCCCTTGAAGAGGCCCGTGAATATTTCTCTTAGAATCACAGTGTTATTTCTGTTGTTATTCTTATATCATTTCAGTGTTATTGTGGTGATTGTTCTGGTTATATTGCTGTTATTTTGCTATTTATAGCATTTTATTTATGTTTTGCATACTTTTTATATCTGGTATATTACAAGTGGTATCAGAGCACTTTCCTTGGCATAAATTGTGGATAATTTTTTTTTCAGGGTAGAGACGTATTCCGACATCTTTAAGCCACATAGATCTGTCGTTACGTGCATAAACCCGTGGTTGAGGGATTCATACACACATGAAATACAAGTGGTTCTTAAGCGCACATTTTTTGGCCACCCTTGTAACCCATGTTAGTTCCCCTTCGAGTGGTAGTGCATTAGACAACACCTGTGTACAGATCGGCCTAGATTTCCTGAAGCCCTCTTTAGATAAACCAATCAACTGATTGACTGCTATAGTGCCACTGAGAAAAACACTCGGGAAGATACTCTCTAGTACCTGGGTAGTCGGGTAGTACAGATAAGGGTACAATCTATCCTCCTTAGTTAGTGCCCTGAGATATTGGGCCGAGTACTACTATTGGACCCCACACGTATATCAGAGAGCTATAGCACAGGGCAAACCCTTGTTTGTAGAACCCTTGAATACCTAACCCTTGGGGACAAAAACATAAACAAATTAAAATAGACAAGAACTATTACCACGCATCTGTGTTCGAGTTTCCAAATAACTACACATTTCTTCCTGGTTAAGCATTTGGGCATTTCATCACTGCAGTATTCTTTAGATCGGAGTATAACTCCGTAGGTGTAAAAAAAAAAAAATCTGGAAAATTTTTCACCATTATTTGAGACCTATTCCATTGGATTCATCTCTTCGCCCTTATCACATTCATACATATCATTTTTCGGCAAAAATTTTGACCCCACCCACCCCTTTTCGGTTCCTTCGTCCTCATGGCCCATACCCATAGCCAAGACTTGGAAGCTCGCTTCAATACCTTGCAATATAGTCTCACCGAGACCCAATAAGAAGTGAAACAACTCAATGCCAATGTTGCCGCCATCAATACAACCATCCAGTCCTCAATGGAGGAAATCAAACAAGACTTGACCACCCAGCTTGAATCTATCTTTTCGACACTCTACACCATGCTGCATATCCCTACAGATAAACCTTCCTCTGACTCACCTCCACATACTGAAGGTGATCATTCCTCTCATTCCCATAACTTTCAGCACCATCACTTTCAACGTGACCTACGCATTCCACGGGTGGATGTGACCAAATTTGATGGCTCAGACCCCACTGGTTGGGTAACCCAAATGGAACATTATTTCTCTTTATACAACATTACAGATGATTTGGCCAAACTCTGATATGGTGTTCTCCATCTAGATTAAGAACGTTGGCAATGGTGGCAATGGAGGAAAACTTCCTGTCAAGGGTATATTTCTTGGACACACTTTGTGGCAGAGCTTTATGAACACTTTGACACTGACACCAACCATTTGGGCCATTTGACAAAGTTGAAACAATCAGGAATAGTGGACGACTTTATAGTTGCCTTTGAGCGCCTGGCTTTTTAGACAGAGGGCATGTCTGATGCCTTTTTCTGAGAGTGTTTTATCAGTGGCCTCAAGGATGAGATTCAGGCCCATGTCCTCACGGCTCAGCCTCAGAGTTGGGTGGAGGCTACTAAAAGAGATAAAGAAGAACAACATGTTGTATCTTCTCAAAACTGGAAACCCTCCTTTATCCCTCGCCCTAAACCAGTAAATCCCACTACTCCCTCCGCTCCACTAAAGATCCAAAAATTGACTAGGGCTGAAATGACTGAATGCCAACTCAAAGGCCTTTGTTATAATTGTGATGACAAATATTTCCCGGGCCACAAGTGTAAGGAACAAAATATTTTTATGGCCATCTCCGAGGATATTTCAGAAGAGGATGTTGAAACTCCCCTTGTGTCTGAGTCACCTGAAACCATTGACATAACCTCTCATTCAGACCCTGTCGAAGTAGAACCGGTCATTTCCCTCAATGCTCTCACTGGCTTCTCTGCTCCCCAAAACCTCAAGCTAATTAGTTACATCAAGCATCGAAAGGTCATCATTTTGGTTGATAGTGGAATCACCCATAATTTTATTCATCGCCACATTGCCCAAGAAACTCATTGCTACATCCATGCCGTCAATAATTTCCAAATCATGATTGCCAATGGTGGCTCCATGAAATGTGGAGGGAGTTGTGAAAATGTGCATCTCCAAGTTGGTGACTACCACTTGAAATCTCATATGTTTGCTATCGACATGGGCCGTTGTGACATTGTGTTGGGTGCAGACTGGCTAAGGACTTTGGGTCCCATTCTCATGGATTTTAAGGAATTAGCCTTGCAATTTGACCAAGAGGGCCACCAATATAAGTTCCAAGGCATCACCGCCGGTTCACCTGAGATCATTAGTTCCCATCACATGGAAAATATGCTCAAAAAATGTCATTCTGGTGTTATTTCCCAACTCCATGCCATAGAAGCAACAGAGACACCCTCGGTGCCGCAAGACCTCCAAGCCATCCTTTCTAAACATCAAATGGTATTTTCCACTCCCCAAGGACTCTCTCCTTCTCGTGGTGTTCATGATCATTCCATTCCCCTTGTACCCGGAAGCCTTCCTCCCAATATCCGTCCATATCGTCAACCCTTTTCCCAAAAAAATGAAATTGAGAAAATGGTCCAGGAACTCCTTAATGCAAGCGTTATCTACCCTAGTACGAGCCCCTACTCTTCTCTTGTGATCATGGTCCTGAATAAAGAAGTTTCTTGGCGAATGTGTCCTGACTTCCGTTCCCTCAACAAACTTACCATTAAAGACAAATTTCCCATTCCTTTCATTGATGACCTCCTGGATGAATTGAGTGGCGTCCGATTCTTTACTAAACTTGATCTTCATTTGGGCTACCACCAGATACATATGAAAGAGGCAGACATCCCCAAGATGACCTTTAGAACTTAGGAGGGCCACTATGAGTTTTTGGACATGCCCTTTGGCTTGTGTAATGCCCCCTCCACCTTCCAAAGCCTCATGAATCATGTCTTCCATCCTTTTCTACATAATTTTGTCTTAGTTTTCTTTGATGATATCCTCATCTATAGAAAAACCTAGACAAACCATCTTGCTCATGTGGATCGAGTTCTCCATCTACTCTCTCAGCACCAACTTTTCCTGAAACAGTCTAAATGTGCTTTTGGCGCCTCAGAAGTAGAGTACTTGGATCATTTGGTTAGAAATGACGACATCAGGGTGGATCCTAAAAAGATTGAAGCTATGCAAGACTGGCCTCACCCAAAGACTCTCAAAAGCTTGCATCGATTTCTAGGCTTAACAGGTTATTATTGCAAGTTTGTTAAGAATTATGGAAAGATTGCAACACCTTTCAATGCTCTCCTAAAAAACAACTCTTTCACTTGGAATCCAACCACTGCTCAAACTTTTCAAACCTTGAAGATGGCCATGTGCACCACTCCAGTCCTGGCCCTTCCCGATTTCACAAATACCTTTGTCTTGGAATGTGATTCTTCAGGGAAAGGAATTGGTGTTGTCCTTATGCAAAAGGGTCAACCTTTGGCCTTTACCAACAAACAACTATCTAAAAGAAATCTAGGCAAATCAATCTATGAAAAGGAAATGTTGGCTATTCTGCATGCCGTTGATCTGTGGCATCCTTATATATTGGGGAAACGCTTCCAAATTAAGACAAACCATCAAAGCCCCAAGTATTTTCTGGAACAACGCATTTCCTCCCCGGAGCAACAAAAATGGGTGACTAAGCTCTTTGAATATGATTATGAGATCATTTAAAAGAAATTAAAAGACAATGTGGTTGTGGATGCACTTTCCCGAAAATACGAAGATGAAGGATCCCTTTTTTCTCTTTCCTTCAGTGTACCATATTGGCTCCAAGACGTTCGCCAGGAATGGCTACAAGATCCCAAAAGTTCGCATCTAATCCAACAATTGTAGTCCAATGCTCCAGCTTCCCTAGGGTACTCTTGGCTCCATGATGAGCTTCGCATAATAAAGAAGCCAAAAGTTGTGGATGTAGCCTAGAGTTGGGTGAACCACATTAAATCTTGTGTTAATTGTCTTTTGTGTGATTGTTCATGGATTCTGTTTAGATGTTTATTATATTGGAATTGTCTTATGTATAATCATTACACAATTGCTATGATTGGTAAAGTAATGGGTTATGTTGTAATCGAGAATATAATGGTAATACGAACTTGAACTCTCTAAGTAGCTCTTGAAGGATAAATACAAACTTATGCACACATAACTAATAGTTAAGAATGAATAGAATGGTCACCTCCCATTCCCTCGCTACTGCAAAAACTTGGTTCTTGCAGTCCCAATAGATACCTTAGGTGAGACTTCATTTGCACAAGTAGGTGATGCCGAAAGGGTTGGTGTTTGGGGGGTTTTGTTGGTCAAAGATACTCGAACCTAGGGTCTTACAACCGCACGAAGCGCCAACAAATGGTTCTGTTGTCAGGACCCATACTTTGCGATTGAGGGAATGTTTTGGAGGATGACTAAGAAAGATATATCAGAATGGCCGGAAAGAAGGGAACATGATTTTGCTCGACAAGAGAATAGAAATCCTCATATGAGTGACAAGAAATGGATGCAAATGTATGTGTATAAAGAACTGCATGAAATTTTCTTTGGCGAATTTACAATTATTATGACTGAGTGTCTAGAAAGATTAGTGGAGAATATTGGAAGGTACAAGACTACAACGTTGAGGAGTTGGAATCCTGAGTTGGTAAGACAATTGAATTTGGTAAGTAATCCAACTACTCATGCGGTTGATTTCTAGTTGGATAGCATATTAGGAGGATACATTACAAAGTTTGTAGTAGATTGTACCCAATCATACAATGTTACAGAAAGGGACTTTTTCAAAGGTTTGCACGAAAGGTTCATGAAATCATTGGGTACGTGGATAAAGATGTTGTGTGACAAGTGTGTGATGAAAATGCAATCCAACTGCTAAGGGTCTTCATGCTCATAGGGGAATTAGGGGATGACAAGAGGATAGTCTGAGAATAGGAAAGGATGAAAGAAGTGATGAAGAAGAAAAGGAGAGATTGAGGATGCAGAGGACTGAAGAAGGTATACTAGAGGAAGAAGACGAGTTTGGAGTATTTCATGGAGGAAGGAAGTACAAGAGGTGAAAGACTGGGGATGAGAAAGGAGAGTTGCGCAGTGAGCCAGAGGGGAGAGAACCTTGCGCAATAGTCTGAATCGTGGAGATACCACATATAGGAGGAGAAGAAGAGGAGTTCCAATCCATTCTAGTAATATAAGAACCGTTAAGTCCTACTCAGAATAGGTCATGTGTCGAATCCATGACCCCATGTGCGTCACCACAATCAGAGATAACAATTGAAGACTTATCAAAAGTACTTATAGTTAGCCAGGGAGGACAGAGTAGTAACAGTTAGAGCAGTGGAAGTAGTGCTCAGAGTCAAAGTCAACCAACATCACCAAGAAGAGGGACTACACAAAGCAACATGGAAGGGGTAGACAAAGCCCTTAGACTACTCGACAGGGAATTGGGTCAGAGGACCCTTAACAACATTTATTTGTTCGTGAGACAATTTGGGCCGCAAACAATGTCCAGGATGAGGCTGTGAAGATTTTTTAGTTAGCAACAAAATTCAGAGGTTGTGTGTTAATCTGGTACATGAAGATGCAGAGTACCACACCTATAGGAAAAGCCAAGACTTTGGCAGAGATAAGGCAATCACTGCTGAAAGAGTTCAAGAAGCCAAAGTCTTAGTCACAATACATTGCATAACTGAAGGAGATTAAGCATGTACCAACTAAGTTGGTATGGGATTTTGATCAAAGGTTCAAGGATACGATGGGTAGACTGACTTTCTAGATCCCTAATCAACAATATCAAGAATGATTTATTGCAGGACTTCTACCACACATTCTTAGACCATTGATTCAACAAAAGGTTGCATCACATCCCGAGGCACTGGAAATTGCAATGAAATTAGAATCATCCATTGTAGGAGACAATGGAGGGATGGTGCAAGTTCAGGCATAGTTGGATGCATTGATGATTCAACTGGCAGAACTTACAAAAGGGAAGGAGAAACACAAGCAAGTATATGGTGTACCAAGTGTAGGACTGAAGGCCATCACAAGGACAAATGCCCAACATTCATGCAATATTTGGTGACTGGAGCACCGAACCCACTACCAAGAGGGGGATATTGCGAGATATGTAAAAAATGGGGCCATCACCCAACTGAGTGTCTATTACTACAAAAGAATCAGAGTACACCAAGGAACTTGTTTTACAATTTTTGCAAGTTTGTTGGACATGAAGAGACAAATTGTCATGCGTTCGACTTGATGAGGGAGTGCACTTCATATATGTACACGATTCGGAAGGAGAATGTTGTAGTAGAAGGGGGTGGTCCACAATATAATAATCAAAGAGGCTTTAATCCAGGGAACAGAGAAAATTTTGGCAGAGAACGAGGTAGAGTAAATTTTAGTAGGGGAGGAAGGGGACCAATTATATGTTACAATTGTAATCAACCAGGACACTTGGCCCGTGATTTCCTGAATCCATGTGCAACGTGCACATACTACAAATAACTAGACCATGCGACATAATAGTGTCCCCAACTAGTTGTGAAATGGAATTCCAGAGGGAACCAAAACCATAATCCAAATCAATATTTACACAAAATATTAGCCAAAAAATGCAACGACGGACCAACAATAGCTGATATGACGAATGGAGGGAAGTAGATGGAGAAATGGGTAAGGAAGTCAGAAGGACCCATGTCAACCTTTGATCCTCAACAAGAAAATGAGACATATAAGAGGGAAATAAAATAAGTACTTGAACATGATTGGGGAGCATCAACATTATCTGCACCTCATGTAGGAGATTGCGATGTGCCAAAGAAACCAACTGGAAAGGTAAGCACAGTAAAAAAATTCATGAGGGGTTGTGTAGAGCTGATGAAATATGAAACTGCACTGAGTACACTATATGACATTCTTGATCACTGCACATGATTAAGTGAAACTCCCATCACACAAAGGGTGGTAAATAAGGTACTACGCAGGAAGAGCACCAACGAAGAATTCAGATTTAGTGCATAAATTGGGGAGTATGATGTGGATATTTTTATCTTGGATTTGGGGTCTGACGTGAATGTTTTACCTAAGAATACATCGGAGATGATGGGAAAACTCAAGCTATTATGGTCTCTTCTTCAGTTAAGGCTTGTGAATCAAAAAAATAGTAATGATTGGTCGTTTGACAGGAGTACATATGAACATAGATGGGGTGCACATAGTGGTAGACTTTGAAGTTATTGAGATCGTGGATGAAAATAAACCATATCCAACACTGATGGGACTGGAATGAGATTTTGATAACCAGGAGATCATTAACTTGAAGAGGAGGGAGATGATATTTCAGGCTGGAGAGTTGAAATTTATTGTACCCTTGGACCCATAAGAAGGAAAGAGATACATAGAGAAAGGCAAAGGAAATGATATTGAAAACTTATATAACATGACTGCATGGATGGATAATTATTTCAACCCTACTGTAGATGGTGTGCTAAGTTGGAGAAGTATCAGTTCATGTGCATCAAACTCAGAGGAAGCTCTAGAACATTGGCAATAGAGGATGCACGAAGTATCAACTAGACGATGTGCATGCATGACCCAATCCTTGTGTTGGATTGGAACATAACTATGTGATCCACCCAGGTATGATGGATTAACTGATATAAGTTTGTGATATAAGAGCATTGTCACCAGTCTAGAGAGGTTGAGTGGAGGACAACTCAGCGCCCAACACACACATTTCAAACTATTTTGAATTTCGAGGAGAGCACATCATTTTTATGTTTTGAAAACATTGTAATTAAATCCCTTTAATATTTGGAGGCTTGAGCCATTGTATAAGATCACAAGAGATTGTAGTCGTCTTAATTATCTGTAGGATTGTACAAATTTTGAGCATCAACTTCTATCTAGTTTGTAAATTCTCATTCATTGTAATAAGCCTTAGTAGATGAATGTTTTAATTGTGATATGATAGAACTAAGGTAGTCTGGAGGGAAGACTCAAGAATCCACTCCATGTATAAATATATGCAATCTATGCCCAAATGAGGTTGTTGAGATTGGGGTTATTGTTGATGAATCTTATTTTTAAAACTGTTGAATGTCATTGTAAGAAAAATCCTGAAGCTATTTTGTTGTTGAGAATTGGTAAGGAGAAGCCGAGAGCTGTATGAATCCATGTACAAACTTTGTTGAATGAATATAACCAGAGAGGTTTGAATCCAAATGCATGGTGTTGTTTATTTCTGGGTTCACTGAGTATATTTTATCTGTGTTCTCCATTTTATGTATTTTATGTTCTTGAGTACATGTTTTTATGGTTATATGTGTGAACTCTTAATGTTCCATAAGTTTCAATTGTTTCTCTTCTGAAATATCTAGTGCAAGGAGTGCACAATGCCTGCAATTTTTGCAAATGCCGAGTCAAGTCCGACTTAGAATCTCAGAAGGGATAACGTGAAAATTTGCAGAGGCAAGTGCAAGGAGTGAACAGTTGTTCAGTGGAGAGAAATTTTGAAAGACAAATGCGTGTAAGGCATGCACTGGGTCAGTACTCAGTCGAGTGCTTGAGAGTCTTAGTATGGAGAACGCAAAGAGTGCATGAAGATTCCTCAATAACTTTCAAAGTATCGAGGTGAACGAGCACCAGGGGTGAGCATGAGCGACTTAGAAAATTTTCTAAGTCTAAAAACTTTAAAATTTCAGAGGATTGCAACCAAAGGCATCCGAGGTTTGAAATGCCTTGTGTTATCAAAGCTCAGGAAGGTTAGCGACGAAGATCTTCATGGAAGAAATATTTGTTGAGTTTTGAAGAAGGAACGATCAAGATCTATCTGGGAGAATTCAGGATCAACTGTGATTGTTAGATACGGGGAAGTAGCTTGGGATTTATTCCCTTGAAGTCCTTTGGACTTTGTTAGTTTGAAAGATTTCTTTCGAGAAGTGTGTAGGAGTCAGAACCCCCGAAGTTCCAAAGTCCGAAGCTCATCTGGAGTGTTGATTCCAGTGGACACGTGTCAGTGGATCGTCGAGTTCAGAAGACCGACCTTCCAAGAGAAAGGGGATGTATTTGTGAAAGGTCCACAATCCCTTGAAGCTCCGAAGAGTGGAGTAGATCTCAACCATTGATTTGAAGGAGGATGTGCGGAGGAAGGAGAAGAAATCCGATACTTCGACATTCGAAGGATGCAAAGGGTTATGCTGCGTGAACGCATGAAATCCTGAAGTCCGAAATAAATCTGAACCACCTATCCATTGGAGCGTGTGGTCCATACGATCATTTCCTATGTCTGTTCATGGGTTTGGCACTCCAAGAGATCGGTGGAGTGGTGCTTCAAAAATACCTGAACCTTGGAGCTGCGAAGAAGATTATCATCCATTGATCTGGTGGTGGAATAGGAGCTGCCTGATCTGATTCAGGGTTTGGCTATCTGGGAGCATACAATATTGGAGCGGGAAAAATTATCAAAGCCCTAAACCCAAAAATCATTCCTCATCATGGATTTCAATCGGTTATGTTGACCTTCAATCTTCGGGAGGAACACAGTGTAAATCTGTTAAAACTCTCGAAGCCTAGGAGCTCCGAAGTCTCGAATTCTTCAGATACGTTAGGTTTAGCCCATGATCCCTTGAAGAACATGTTATTTCTTAGAGACTCTCGAAAAATGGATTTTACACTCGGGAAGGAAGAATTGAGGCTTGCGTATTTGGTTTTGAGGGCTCAACAAGGGCCTACGAGCTGATCCAACTCCCGAATTTGAACGATCCCAGACCGGGAGGTTGCACAGACCCCAGGGAGTGGGTGGGGGGTTTTCATCAAGTGGTATCAGATCCTGAATTATGCTCTATAAAGGAAAACTTGGAACCATAACGCCAAGAAGACGCAGAGACAGATCTGTAGCAAATCCAACAATGGAAGAAGAGATGAGGCGAATCCATGCAAGAGTAGATGCCATGGAGACAACACAGAGGAGAGAACATGATGTTGGTGACATCAGTGAGGCTGAGAGTGAAGAAGTAGAAGTAGAAGGAGCTGTAGGAGAAGAAGTTGCAGAAGATTGACTGTTGAGAGTTGTTGTCAAAATGGGGGCTAGAGCAAAAATAGAGGTCCCAATGTATGAAGGAAACTTAGATGTTGAGGAGCTGCTGGATTGGATAATTTCTTTGGAAAATTACTTCGATTATGAGGATATTTATGAGGAGAAGAAAGTGAAGCACGTTTTGACCAGGCTAAAGGGATATACAATGCTATGGTGGGACGAACTGCAAGCGGACTGAAGAAGAAAAGGTAAGAAAAAAATCAAAAGTTGGGACAAAATGGTAGCTAATTTAAAAGATAAATTCATACCCAAGGACTATCAGATAAATATTTTTAGGAAATTTTAGAACCTAAGACAAAAGGGATTGTCAGCGAAAGAGTACACCGAAGAATTTTACTGGATGAACATCAGAGAAGGGCATCGAGAGAACAATGAAGAAAAAACAATCAGGTATATAAATGGCCTGAGGTATGAAATTCAAGATGAAATCATCAAGATGATAATAAGGACTGTAGAAGATTCTTATCAGGATAAGGACTACAGAGGATGTTTATCAGGTTGCACTGAAAGCAGAGGAAAAACTGGCCACAAAGAAAAGCCAACGAAACAGAGGAAAAACTCCAAAAAGAGGTAGAGGAATTGTCCTAGAGAGATTCCAGAAACCCAGAACTGAAGCTAGAAAGTATCATAGCCAGATAGAAAGAGGAGAAAGTTCTAGAGGGGGAAAATATGGTGGAAAAAACTCTTTTTCTCTAGGAAGAGGAAGAGGAAGAGACAAAGGAGGAGAAGTGAAATGTTATGCCTGTGGAAAGACATGACATGAATTTCCTGAGAAGAATAAAGACGGAGGTGGTGAAGCTCACATTTTTGAAGCACAAAAGAGGAATGTGGAAGCAAAAATAACAGAAGGAGGGAAATCCCTCATGATGAGGAAGGTTCTCCTAAAACCAGAGAAAGAGGCAAAATAACCAGTTTAAAGGAACAATCTATTCATGACTGCTTGAAATACCAAAGACAGGGTATGCAAAGTAATCATAAACAGTGGGAGTACTGATAATATGGTATCCATAGAAATGGTGGAAAAGTTGAAGCTGGAGACAACTGCACATCCAAACCCATACAAGGTATCGTGGCTGCAGAAGGGACATTAAGTCATGGTAGGTTGACAATACAATGTTGATTTTAAGATAGGTGGTTATAAGGATAAGATTCTGTGTGATGTTATACCGATGGACGTTTGTCATGTTCTGTTGGGAAGACTGTGGCAATATGATAGAAATGTCATACATGATGGAAACAAAAATACTTACACCCTTGAGAAGAATGGTTGTAAGGATATGTTGCTTCCAATAGAAGATAAAGGAGTGAAGGAAGAAGATAGTCCTAGTATACTTCTCATGAGTGGGAAGGAAGTTCTGAATGAAGTTAAGAAGGAACAAGAAATGCAGTTTGTTGTGGTGAGAAAGCCCAAAGTCATCCTTACAAGCACTTATGTGGATGATCTGCCTGCAGAGATTCATGAATTATTGGATAATTTTACTGATATCGTGGTGGATGAGTTACCTCTCTCTTTATTGCCCATTAGGAGTATCAGTCACCACATTGACCTTATTCCAGGAGTGAGTTTTCCAAACAAAGTAGTGTACAGGTTGACACCTCAAGAGAATGAAGAGGTCAAGAATCAAGTCGAAGAGCTGTTGGATAAAGGTTTGGTCAGAGAAAGTTTGAGGCCATGTGTAGTACCAACTGTGTTAATTCCAAAGAAAGATGGAGGATGGAGAATGTGCACAAATTCTAGATCCATCAACAAGATCACCATCAAGTATAGATTCCCTTCACCTGGAATGGACGATTTAATGGATTGTTTAAGTGGAGAAAATTATTTTTCTAATATATACTTGAAGTGTGGCTATCATCGGATAAGAATGAGAGAGGGAGATGAGTGGAAGACACCATTCAAGACAAACGAAGGATTGTATGAGTGGCTTGTTAAGACATTTGGATTAACAAATTCCCCTAGCACATTCATGAGATTGATCAATGAGGTACTCAAGGATTTCATTGGTAATTTTGTAATTATGTATTTGGATGAAATTTTAGTTTTCAGTAAGACTGAAGGAGAACATTTGAGACACTTGAAACTGGTGTTGAGGAGGTTGCAACATGAGAAGCTGTTGATAAATCTGAAGAAATGTTCTTTCATGAAGACAAAACTCATATACTTGGGTTTTGTGATCTCTTCAAATGAGTTGAAGATGGATCCTGAGAAGGTGAGGACAATCATAGAATATCCTTCTCCAAGGAGCGTGTTTGAGGTAAGAAGTTTTCATGGGTTAGCAAGTTTTTATAGGAAATTCATCAGGAATTTCAATAGCATTTGTGCACCCATACTAGACACCATAAAGAAAAAACACTAATCTTTTAATTGGACAACAAAAGCTGAAAAAGGCTTCAAAGTATTGAAAGAGAAGATAATAGAACAACCAATTTTAGTTCTGCCATATTTTAAGAAGACATTTCAGGTAAGATGTGATGCAAGTGGAGTATTTATTGGCACAGTCTTGTGTTGGATTATTGAGAGGGGGGGTGAATCAGTAATAGAGTAATTATAATCCTTTTTCTTCAAATGTTATATCAATGTAGAATTATTATCCAATAATGAGCAGTAAGAAATAAACAATCACACACATACACAGTACACCAGTGTTTTACGTG
>SNQJ01S0000545.1:82905-101385 GCA_010110895.2 Picea sitchensis
TGTGAAAGAACAAAAGATATTAAATAAATAAAAAAATAAAATGAAAAGATTAATTAGTGCATTTACCTTTTTGGTTTTAAAAAAAAGAAGAAGGGAGGGATTAATAAAAATAGGGAACTAAGTAATAAAGGAAACATAGACAATTAATAAGTAATAAAATTATTTAACGTGCGGGAGTATAAAAAGTTATGAATTTAAAAATAAAATGAAAAGATTAATTAGCGCATTTACCTTTTTGGTTTAAAAAAAAAGAAGGGATTAATAAAAATAGGGAAACTAAGTAATAAAGGAAACATAGACAATTAATAAGTTAAAGAAAATAATTTTGGAGAAACGTGGGGGATGAATGACACTTGTACGACAGAGAATTTTTGGAGGGTTTTCTTTAAAACTTAAAAATAAATGTGGGGCTCAAAACTCTATAAAAGAAAGGGGGATGAGGGGAAAAGGGGATCGGCTATTAGTGTAACATTACGCTGCCGAATTTGGACTGGACTGATTGCTTGTGAGGAGTTGGGATTTTCTCAGCTTGGATTGGAGTGGTAGCTCAGCCTTGCGAGGCAAGCTGGGAAGCTAGACTTACCTTCTAGAATTTGTGTGGCCCCTTTGTGGCTCGGGGGGCTAAGGGGGAAGCATAGTACCCCTAGCGATTGGCTGGGAGGTACCGGTGAGGTCTCGACGGTCGGCGAGCAGGAGCGGCAAGGAGCGCGGGACGTCCTACGAGGCGGGTGTCAAGGCAACAGTATGTGTTTTATTTTACTTGTAGGATAGATTACATTTTGTATTATGCCGGGATCGGATTACCATTTGTAATGGATTGAATGGCTATTTTTACGTATTTACTCGATGATTATATAGTATCTGCTGTAAAAACATTTTTGGCGCTGCCTTCTCCTCCCTGTGCTTGTTTACCTTGCTGTAATTTCCTCGCGCCCTGAGCTGATCAACCTCGGCGGGGCTTTCAATGACCTTGTTGGGGTTCTACGCATCCTCCTACTATGCACTACTTTTGAGTTATGTTGGTCTGCATTTTTTTTGCATGGGTTATTTCGATGAACCCGATCTGTTATTAAAACCAGTTCTGTTATTAAACCCATATCTTTTTGTTGAGTTTGGGGTGTGAACTCATATTGAGGATTGATTATCTTCTCGACCTGTTAACTCTGCTGCGTGGGTTCCTGAACTGATGTGCAACCTTACTTACGTTGACCCCTGTTGAGAAGTCGTTGAGCTCGTTATTGTCGGTTTACTTATATACTGCAATGAAAAAAAAAAACTGACCCTTCTACTCTGATAGGGATCTACCTCAAACCTGGCCTTCGATCCCTTGTAGTTGGGCGATTAATGCTCAAGGCGGTATTTCGTTTATTATTTTTTTTTTTTTTTTTAGGGATTGACCCCGAGATGCTTGCAGGCGGAGAGTCGAGCTCGTTCTGTTCTTTGACCGTTGTAGGCAGGTAACACTTGTTTTTTTTATCTGTTTGCATTAAGGGCTTGAATCTATGATCATGTAGAAGAAATCCCCCATGCATTTATGCTTTCCCTCTGTCACTTGGAGCATCGATGCATGCGTGAGAGGGGAAACCTCATCATACAATACCCATCGCAGGAACCCATAACCTTTCTACCCTGATTTTTCCCTTCCGAACTGGACTGCGTATTTGTTAATGCAGTGACTGTGTGTCCACACAGAGGCCGTGAACTCCGTCTTAATTTGTCTGTGAGAGGCTGGGTAGTTTAACCTTGATAGTTGCCTGGTCGGTCCGTCCCTTTCCATGCTGTTTCATTTCGCTGCCAATCTTTCGGTAACAGAACACTGCCTTTCCGCTCGGTCAGGGATTTTTCCTTGGAATTTTCGATGGCTTCCTGTAGGTTTAGACATTCACCCAGCCGTGGACAACGCATGGCCTGTCAGTTGACAGTTGCGTTGGGTTACCATCACCCGGACATAACGGTTAAAAATGCCTTTCATAGCCATATTATTTATTATCGCCAGGGACGCTCTTAATAACTGACAGATAGCATTGATGGCTATGCTCCTGAAGTAACCATCCAGCTGGCTTTATGATGGCCATCGTATATTCTATTTACAATGCTTGGTGATGAAAAGCCCTTTTTAGTTAGATGACACTGCTATGAAATTCCTCGGCAATCCAAATTTTATAATGCGTTCCCATTGAAATTAAGTTATTATGTTATCATCAAACATTTTATTTACATTGTCTTATAATGGAAGCCATCATTAGTTTAAATTACATGCTAATATGTTTTCCCATTGATTTTAGCTTATTATGCAATCAACGATTATTTTATGGACAACAAGGAAATCCATTTAGTTAAATTACACTGCTAATCTGTTATAAAGGCAACACATGGTTGTCATGGACAGGTTTTGGTAGTTCCACTGTTGGAAGCACAAACATAAGTTACAGTCCTCATTATTTAATTACCATGACATCGTGTTAGAGAAGGCAACGCTATGCTAGCGCTATGGTGATGTCATTATAATTTATTTGGAAATTAGTTAGTGTATTAGCAAGTCCTTATATCATAAATCTAATGATGCTAGCGCTATGGTGTTGTCATTGTAATTTTATTATGAAATTAGTTAGCGAAATTGCAAGGTCTTTATATTATAAATGTAATGATGCCAGCGCTATGGTGATGTCATTGTAGTTTTATCATGAAAATAGTTAGTGAATTTGCAAGGTCTGTATATTATAAAGGTAATGATGCTAGCCTTATGGTGATGTCATTGTAGTTTTAATATGGAATTAGTTAGTTAATTTGCAAGTCTGTATAGTACAATTTAATAATGCTAGCCTTGATGGTGATGTCACTGTAGTTGATTTTCATGGTAAATTACCGTTGAAACATGAAAATGTAATATCCTCGCCTATGGAAAAATGATATATAGCCTTGACATCATAGGAATGTAAGGACATTGATAATTGGTTACAATATTGCTGTTGAATAAATGTAATGGTAAGGTTGATCATTATAAGGGCGTTTCAATTTTCAACCCAAAAGGGTAAGGTCCTTAAACTAAGAGCAATAAATCATTATGTGTTAGATTTAGAAATTAATCATGCGTACTCACTTTTATGGTTGGGTTGATGACTCATCGACTAACGAATTTAAACGAAGTAAATGATCTATACTTGTGGCCAGTTGAGTCGTAGGTTATGCTGAGTCATAACTAATGGTCGGTTATTGTTAGTGTCCTTTTGACTTGCATCTTCCATAGAGGTCATGGCTATCCGTTGATTTGTTGTACTTGGTTGGCATGCTTGCTCGGTCTGCTTGTATAGGGTGGGATGTAGACACTTCCAGGTAGCCTTAGTAGATATGTCTGTGTGTGTGATTTTTGTTTTTGTGTAAATAATCCAGTGTCGTATCAAGAGTCTCGGGCCCTTTAAAGGCAGGGTTTCCACTCTTGCGACACACCTGACGGAGATTACTAGTTTCTGCCTGAGCAGTCGGCCAAGAGCCTATCTGACCTTTTCTCTCTCCGGAGCAGAGAACTAAGATTAAACGCCCTGCTTTCCTGTGCAGAAATAGTAAAATCTACTACTATGGATTCTTCCTTCTGTGTTCGTACGGTACATAACCCAGTGGTCGTTTAATGCTTGCAGTCACTTGTTGTGCGCCTTATGTCTATGGTCATTTAATGCTTGCAGTCACTTGTTGTGAGCCTTATGTTGTCTTGTTGTGATCATCGTGGTTGCGTCTTGTTAGTAGTTGGGTGGAGAAGTAGAGTCAAGTGTGTCTGTTCCCTTTTTACACGTGCACACACACCTTAAAAATAATTTTTTTTTTTGCACCTGTTATCAGAGTGGTTGTCGTAATGAGGAGGTCCGTTACATATGTGGATCTAAGGAAGTTGAATGATGCATGTCTACATGACCCATTCCTAACACCATTCACAGATGAGGTACTAGACAACATAGGAGGCCAAGAAACTCATTCTTTCATAGATGGATTATCAGGGTACCATCAGATAAATATTGCATAGGAAGACCGACACAAGAATACTTTTGTGACAGAGTGGGAGAGTTATCAATATATAGTAATTCCCTTTGGCCTGAATAACGCCCCTGTGGTGTTCTCCAGAGTAGTGGTTGCAACATTCAAGGACTTTATTCATAAGTTCCTTGAAGTTTACTTAGATGATTGGACTATGCTCAATCTACTGAAGAATCACATAGAAGTACTCAGGCTAATGTTGGATAACTGTAGATAGTGTCAAAATTCAATGAACTTGAAGAAGTGTATTTTTTGCACATTGTTTAGAATTCTATTGGGACATGTAGTTTGCAAGCATGATTATTACTAGATCCAACCAATATTGCAGTGATTCTAGAGTTAGAACCACCTACATCAGTTAGAAAACTCAAGAAAACTCTGGGTCATATGTGATATTATAGAAAATTTATCAAAGGATATGCACAAATCACAACACCTATGGAAAAGTTGTTGAAAAAGGAAGAGAAGTTTCAATGGAATGAAGACTATCAGAAGGGGTCAGACACCTTAAAGAAAAAACTAGTGATTGCACCAATTTTGATCTTTCCATATTGGAACAACGAGTTCCATGCTCATGTAGATGCATCATCGATAGCATTGGGCATAGTACTATCTCAACCAGGGGAGGGAGACATAGATCACCCAATCTCTTTTACAAGCAGGAAGCTGGCCATAACAAAGAAGAATTGTACTACCACGAAATGAGAAGGATTGACAATGGTCTATGCACTACAAAAGTTAAGTCATTATTTATTGGGGTCTCACTTTAAGATGTATACAAATCATTCTGCATTAAAATACTTAGTGAACAAGCTAGTGTTGGGGGGGGGGGGATATGCAAATGGATACTATTGTTCCAGGAATACGATTTTGAGGTTGTAGTGAAACCAAGGAAGTTGAATGCAGAATCAGATCATCTATTGCACACACTATCATGAGAAGATGCAGGAAATTTAGATGACAACTTCCCAGATGCACAAATATTTGTAGTAAAGATGGTGGATGATTACTTCTCAGACATTGTGCAATTTCTAAGTACAAGTATGGATCCATCATATATAATGGTTGTGAAGAAGAAACAATTGGTAGTGAAAGAAACATATTATCAGTTGATTGTAGGGAATTTATACAAGTTGGAACACAAAATATCGAGTATACTCAAAGAAGCACATGATGGGATTGAAGGAGGACATTATGCAGGGAGAGAAACTGCACAAAATATTTTGTGCATGGGACTTTAGTGGCCCACACTTCAAAATTATGCTAAGGAATACAATCAGTCATGTGATGTATGTCAAAAAGTGGGAAAGCCATCTAGGAGGGATGAAATTATTTTAAATACACAAGTTATGTTGCAAGCATTTGATAAATGGGACATAGAGTTTGTAGGGCCAATCAACCCACAAGACAGAATATTTGAGGAAAGGTACATAATCACTATGACAAAGTATTTGACAAGATGGGAAGCAACAACACTAGTTACAGAATGCACCGCAGAGACTCCTGCAAGGTTTTTGTTTGAGAATGTAGTCACAAGGTTTGGATGTCTTCACATGTTACTTTGTGATCAAGGAACCCACTTTCTGAATAAGACAATTGCAAAATTGATTGAGGAGTTTCAAATTCATCATCAAAAGATTATCCCATATCATCCTCATGCCAATGGAATGATGGAAGCTTTCAATAAAATCTTAGAGAATGCTTTGAAAAAAAATTGTAATGTAGGGAGAGATGATTGGGACTTAAATAGTTCCTACAATATTATGGGCTTACATGACTACAAGTAAAAAGTTGTCAAGGAAGACACCTTTCAGGTTGGTCTATGGGAAAGAAGCAACGATGCCAATGGAGTTTATTCTACCTATCATGCACATTGCAACAATCATTGATATTTCAGATTCTCGCGCAATAGAGGAGATATTGGCACAATTAGTACAACTTGAGGAAGACCGGTTTGTTGCAGGTTTCCATCAACAAGTTCAAAAGGAAAGAGAGAAGGCTTGGCATGATCGACACATTAAACATAAAAAGATTCAAGTGAGAGACTTGGTATTAATTTATGACAAAAAGTTCATGCAACATCCATGAAATCTTAGAATGCACTGGTTAGGACCATATATGATTCAACATGTAACAAAGATAGGTGATGCACAATTGGAAACCCTGAATGAAGAAGTCCTTGTAGAAATGGTGAATGGAAGTCGACTGAAAATCTATAGAGACGACCAACAATATGCGCAGTAATAGGGGTTGCGCTCGAACAAATATATGATAGTAAATGTACTATAGTAGGAAGATAAAACACAAAAAAACACATAAAAAGTAGAAAAAGGAGGAAAAACAACAAAAAAGTAGATATAGAAAAAGGAAAAAGAATGTTGAGAATAAGGACATAAGATCTGGCATGGAAGGAATGGTTATCACGCATCAGAATGGAGCTATGCCAATTCATAAAATAATACATAGAAGAAAAATTATACGAAGAAAATAGATGCACAAGCAAGAAAAGTTGCACATTTTGGCACTGATAAGACTGTTGGAAGCATTAAATCATGGAAATGACGACGATAATAGGGAAATGACAGATCATAATGACATCGTATAATATTAAATGGTAAAAGTTGTTAGAAATCACGACATATTGGTAGTACGAGGGAAAAATCATACAATGGATTTGGTAATAAAGCCACATTTATTTAACCATTCATCAACCACATTGGCGGATTGGAAAAGTTAGTTAAGGTGTGAAGAGACATGCACAGTTGGAAAGGAGGCACAAAAATAGTTGAAGTTCACTAAGTGTAAATCATTGTGACTAAGAGTTGCATGCAAGAGAGAGAAAACCAGAGAAAACCAGAGTCAACCCGAGTGATTCAGAGCCAAATTACATCTACCAGAGAACAACCACAAAACAAGTCAAGGAACCTGTCGCACAAGACAAATGGCCTTGCCAAAAATTGGAGTGCCATCAACAAAAATGTGAAAACAGTCAAAACACCAACAATTACACCAAAGGTTGAGGAAATACCTGGAGCGTTGGCCTCCGCTTCACAAGCAAGCTTCCACAGAAATTACATCCCACCTAGGATGGATAACACACCACTAATAAAAGTACCAGCAAATGGGAAATACCCGCTGGAAACATCACTAGTCCTACATGGTGTAAGCACTGAAGGAAATATGCTTGGTAAGGTTACCGACCTCAAGTTCATGGATCATGATATCACCGACGAGCAAAACTTTCTGGAGTTGGGTAGGGAAAAACACTTTTTAATTAAGAGCATACTAGGAACATCAATGATAGTGTTGGAGACATAGGTATTAACAATAGGATTTGACAATTTGGGAATACCAAACCTGATGGAGATCCCACACTTCAGACGTAGTTTGGAAATTAATGCTTGTGTGAAGTTACTGCTCAACTGCGTCCATGGGGGGACATTGTGGCTTGACCCCCTAGTGTCAATTGATACTGCGTTGATTGTGTGGATCACAGGGCTCCCAAAATCCGGAGAGGATCCGACCATTTTGTTCAATAAGGTAGGAGAGAGAGCCTTATCAGAAGAATGAAGGAAAAGTTCTAGAATTTTAGGGGGAAAAGGGGATTGGATGTTAAAAACATCAGTGATGACAATGTCTAGTTTGCAACGCAGGTATTGGCTTGCAAGTTGTTGCACAAATGTTGAAAGGATGAAGTACCAGCTGCAGTAATTGCAGCTGCAGAAAAATGTGTTGAAGGGGTTGTCTTTTCACAAGAAGTACATTCACACTAGAAGTAGGCATGAATCAACTTGCATCTCTTTCCTAGCTCATGAGTGGAATCAAGGGTCTATGTTTGAAAATGAATCAAAACTATTTGGGGATGTTGGGAAAACAATTAAACCATCACTGAGAATAATGGTTAATCAAAGGTCATCCTTGCATATTTGTTGGAAAACATATCCTATGTAATGGAGGAACCATCCACACACTAAGTAGCTGCTCACATGAAAGGAGAAGTGTCAAAGTCTAAAAGGTTGAAAACCAAAAAGGGATATCTCTATGTAGCCAGGTGTAGCAAATATACAAATAAATCTCAAAAGCTGGCAATCATCCCATATCATGATAAAAATGCCATTGCTTTCCCCATCCATCGAATGCTATGCATGCACTAAATAAGTCGGGAAGGAATGGAAAGGAAAGTTTGACTAGACTAGGGGACATGTAGATATCTCTGTCGGGCCTATGGACGCTCGTTGGAAATAGAGCAAGGTCCGTGGTGCCGTAGTGACTCCACCAGAGCTATGGAAACTCGCGAGAAGTGGAGCAACACCTGTGAGATATCTATATACGCACCTGGTGAAAAATATTTATTTATCCCAAACCTATATCAACCCTGAGATGGAGATACCAACTCGGATCGTCAACGCAGTTTAAGGAAATAAACTTCATCATCATTCATACTCCATCTAAAACAGACGAGATCTGCTAGACGATATGAAAACATCACCAGTGAGCCCACCACAATGGAATCATTCAGGTAACTATTACACATTATTCCCATAATTTTTGAACTTAAAAGTAAATTTCATGACCCTCTATATTTTATGCTTATCAGTTAGGAAAGACTAGCAGAGATTCTGACTTCGCCCAGTGTGTTGCCATTTTTTGTGCCCCCACAACATCCTCCCAATTTTCTTGTCTTAACTTCTATCCAAGACAATAAATTTGGCCCCCCTTTAATTCTTCCAATCAGAACCCTCACAGACTCTCTCTCTCTCTCTCTCTCTCTCTCTCTCTCTCTCTTGTGTAAATAGCTATGCCCAAGTTCTCCTCACCCTACCTTGCTTTACCACTTCTGGTTACTCCTTGGATCACTTATACCCGATGATCCGCACTTTGATGAGTCCCCTCTTCCTCTGCTGATACATACAATTCTAACATGCACATCCTTCTTCCACCTTTGCATTGACACACCATCAATTCTTCCATCATTCATAGTCCACCTCACTTTGAACTTGGCAACGCGATATTGTGCTTTTGCCAAACCTCACTAAGATACATCTTCATCGTCGGTGAAATTCACATGATCAATGTCATACCACCGATATTGGTCACATTACTATATTCATCGTGCGTACGCCTTTCACCATCTAACTCACTTCCACTCACATTGTTGCATCACATAACAATGATGCTCTCTCCTTTTCGCTTCATTGCACTACATATACACCAGGTTCGCCTCTTCATCCCCAACGCCCTACCTGTTGGCAAGTTTCCCTCTCTTGTCGCAAATGTGTCACTAGAAGTATGTCAACCTCTCTTCATCGGAGAGCACATTGAGGCCAATTTTCTTCCTCTTTCCAATGTTGATCAGGTCTGCGTAGCCCACTTTCGCCTTGAGGCTTATCTCGACCCCCTCCCAACTTGGATCCCTTCTTGTTGCATTCATCATTCAATCTCCTTACATTTCCAATGACTAAAATCTCCACTCCTATCTAGACAATTGATCAATAATTTCCTATCTCATCTTATTCGCTTCAGATCATAGTCATAATCAAGTTTTAGTGTTCCCAATGGCTTTCTTCACGCACATGGTACTAACTTGTTTATTTTGTGTTTCTTGATGTTATAACTAAATATTAATTATGGAAGCCTTGCCTAGCATCATATGTGTTAATAATAACACCTACAGGTCTCATGTTAGTTCTGAAATGCACTTTAGGAGAAATTTGGTCCTTTTAGCTCCTAGACAGTGCTAAGCACATTGGACGTTAGTTGGCAGTTTTGGCGGATTTATAAATTTTTGATATTCATGCATAAACTCAGTCTCGGTGGGTGGATCAAGAGAATGTACATCATAGATGACCCAACAAATGACGAAATTAAATTTGGGTAAAGCACCAATACACACGGGACCTGAACTTTCATTAAAATAAGCCTTTGGGCACAATTTTTCGGTGTCCATCAAAGTGATTTTTTTCCTCTTGGAAACAGGCTAGTCATATAATTCCCTCCATTACCATCCCAACGCAACTGACATAATCGAATTCTGAGGCCTGGATTTTACAGAACAGTCACCTGGTATTTCTAGCCTAATCAATGTCGACACCTGTGACATCGGTAGAATACTTGAATGGCATATCTAGTTGTCTCACTAAAATTGTATCTTCATGCTATTCACATCGCAAAAAAAGTTACCCTAATCAGATGTTGTATGAGTAAGTTATGAGTTTTTAAGTCAAGATGAGTAATGGCAACAACTCATTCGACTAGGTTACTAGTAAGCACCACCCATACTCAAAGGTCTCAATTTTTAAATGGTAATTGTTTTAATGTAAAACTATTTAATTAAAAAACATATTTTAATTTAAATTCATTTCAATTAAAAAAAATAAAAATAAAAAATAAAATAAAAAAATAAATGTAAATTTAAATCTTTTTAAGATTGGAATGAATTAAATTAAATATAATATGAATGTATGTCAAAGTAAATAGTTGAACACTCAAACGAATGGGAAAATCCTTGGTTTAAAACTCATGTGGAGGGGAGGGCCCATAGCCCATGTGCCCCCTCCAGATTCCCCATTTAAACAAATGTACGCCCCTTTTTAAACCTATTCTATGTCCTTTGCATTCAACATACATGATCGGTCGGAGGACTTAATCCTAAGTTCATCGAACACTGCTCAGAAGAGTTATTACCAAGTTTTCCGAATGTCAAAGTCTTGGGTTTTCATTTGTAATTGACGGAGGGGAGGGGCATGACTCACGAACCCCTCCATATCACGAACCCCCTCCATGTGTAAGGTGTTATGAAATATAGGGGAGAGGGCGTACTCATACAACACCCCCCCCTTTTACTCTTAATTAAATATGAATTTAACATGGTTTTCATGGAGTGGAAAGGAGAAGGGGCATATCATGCCGCCCCTTTCCTCTCATGCCTAATATTTTATCATGAAATATTTAAATCGACCATGTCATGTGAGGAAGGGTGAGATAGAGTGATGGGGAAAACCCCCCATTTTAACATTTTCTTTAAACTACTTTGATTTCCCCCCTTCATGAACTAATTTGAATTAGATTCAAACCAAGTGCTATCACATGCAATCAAGTTCAACACTTGATGATTCAAACTCAGTGAGTCTAAAACGCATGCACGACGACGATACAGAGATGAGATACGGACTTCAAATTTGAAATGACAACTTGCCCAAAGAACATAGACGAGTGTGCGTCAACATGATTATTCAACGAATTTTCATAACTCAACTTTAATCTTTCACCCGACGAAGTTTATGACTTGACTTTCGACGCATATCGGAGGAGTTACCATCAACGCCTCCGAGCTGCACGGAGGATTTATTTGAAAATCCTATGAGCAGGTCAGAGGAGTTAGTTCAAACTCCTATGAGTAGGTCAGAGGAGTTAGTTCAAACTCCTTCGAGTAGGTCAGAGGAGTTAGTTCAAACTCCTCTGAACATAAGAAAACTGGCTTTCGTAAAATGGTCATAAAGTTTGACTCGGGTGTCCAGTTTGCGTGTTCGTTATACCGTTGGAAAGGTATTTATGAGCTATACAACTTTATATTTGTAGGTTTTGATAAATTCCTAACTTATTTCCATCCATTTCCAAGATGAAGATATAGTACCTTGTTGACATCCCCAGAAAACACAACACCTCAAATTATGAGCAAAAGAAGCAGGAATTGAATCCAGGGAATTTTACTTGATATTTCAATCAGTTAATGCCTCAATTATTTGCATTCAAATGATTATTCTTGATATTTTATTTGGACTTATTCTCATCTATTGTATGTCGAATGTTGTCAGGTATCGAGCAAAGGAGGATCACGCTCATCATTCTCATGATGAAATCTACAACTAAAGACAATAAAAGATCAATAACGAAATATGTAGAAGTGATGGAAGAGAAACAAAGAAAGTATCAATCAAATGTATGAATCGTGGATCTAGAAACTCCATAACGATAGACTGCCAAACTTAGGATGACGAAGATGCCCCATACCCAAAGCGAGTCTTCATGATGTGCAAGACATATATGGCCGAAATCCATGACGACCTATTAGTGCTAGGAGACAATTTCGAAATGTAACAATTGTCCTTGTTTATCATCATCACAAAGAGGATGGGGACAATCACTAGAAGACGAAAGGTCATCGAGGGACATGAAAGGCCAAAGGCCTTATTGAACCTCAATAAATACTAGAATAGAACCAAAAGAAAGGGTTTTAGGCTCTTCAAACATTGTACACCTCTGAACTACTTCGGGAATACAGTGTCAACTAAAATTGAAGAGTTGTCTTAAGAGTTTTCAGGTACTATTGTTGAAACTGTTAATACGGAGAAGCCCTCAGGGCCAACTTTTGACTCAGAGAAGGACTTGCATGTGTTGTTGTGAACTATTTCAAGAAGAATGTTTCTTGTTCAAATGGGTTGTAAGAGCATGTTTGTTTATAGACTATTTTGATGTAATATGTGTCTTCTTGCAGTTTTGTCATTCTTTCTTATATTGCATATCCTGAGCAAATGAGTTGCTAATGTATGTGATATAGTGACTTAGACTATTCTAGTTATATATCCATGTGCATGTGTTATCTGACTTTATTTCTTCATTTCATCTATCTGGGTGAAGCTATTGGTAGAGTTAGTTTCATGCCACAACTCATTCACTTATGTTAATTCGCTCCTAGCTAGGATAGGTTACATTAGGATTAGATTAGGCATGCATTTGGATAGTCGTCATCTACATATTTTGTTACTCAACCACCCATCATTCACCCTCATCGGTGGATCAGACCGCAACCGGTAAAACCAACCGACAATGGATGTCGAGCCAGAATCCAGATGGGTTCCCTATGTCAAATGGCGAGAGGTTTAATTGAGACTTCTTACCGAGGAAAACCCCTTACTTCTTTCGGGAAAATTCAACACATCCCCAAAAAAATATATAGACACAAAGAGTAAGTCGAGTGTTAGAGGATATGCTACGTATGTATGTAATGGACCAACATAATCACTAGGGAGAGTATTAACCTCTTGTAGAATTTGCATATAATAACCATTATCAAAGTTCAATTAAGATGGCACCTTTCGAGTTTTCATATGGTAGGACTTGTATAACTCCTCTTTGTTGGGACATAATTGAATATAAAGTTCTAATTGGATCAGAAACGATTTAAGCAATGGAAGAGCAAATTAAATCAATCTAGGAAAGATTGAAAGAAGCTCAAAATAGACATAAAATTTATGCAGATGTACATAGAATAGATATAAGTTATAAAGAAGGAATTTATTTATTTATTTGTGATTTAGACCGCAAAAGATTTGAATTAAATTTGGAAAGGTATACAAGTTGTCACCACAGTATGTGGGGCCATTTAAGATCACCAAAAGAATAGGATTGTTCACTTATTGTCTTGCATTACCATCATCTCTAGATCATGTGCATGATGTTTTTCATGTGTCTACTTTGCATCACTGTATTTCAGATCATTCTCATGTTATTGATTTGATTCATTTCCAAATGTCAGACGAGGGGCTCTCAGAGTCTAAACCGGTCCACATACTTGACCAACAAACTTGATCGATCTCGATATATGCAGAGAACTTAGGCTAATGATTGTCGATTTCAAAAGGATTAAAGTTACAATGGTTTTGAATGCCAAAGTCTTGGGTTTGCATTTGTAATTGATGGAGGGGAGGGGCATGACTCACGAACCCCTCCATATCATGACCCCCCTCCATGTGTAAGGTGCTATGAAATATAGAGAGAGAGCATACTCATACAACCCCTCCCTCTTTACTCTTAATTAAATATGAATTTAACATGGTTTTCATGGAGTGGAAAGGAGGAGGGGCATGACATTCCACCCCCTTCCCCTCATGCCTAATATTTTATTATGAAATATTTAAATGGACCATGTCATGCGAGGAAGGGTGAGATAGAGTGGTGGGGAAAACCCCCCATTTTAACATGTTCTTTAAACTACTTTGATTGCCCCCCTTCATGAACTAATTTGAATTAGATTCAAGCCAAGTGCTATCACATGAAACCAAGTTCAACACTTGACGATTCAAACTCAATGAGTCTAAAATGCATGCACAATGACGATACAAAGATGAGATATATACTTCAAATTTGCAATGACCACTTGCCCAAAGAGCGTAGATGAGTGTGCGTCAACACGATTATTCAATGAATTTTCATAACTCAAATTTCATATTTCACCCGAAGAAGTTTATGACTTGAAGTCCAACGTAAATCAGAGGCATTACCATCAACGCCTCCGAGCTGGTCGAAGGAGTTAGTTCAAACTCCTCCAAGTAGGTTAGAGGATTTAATTCAAACTCCTCCGAACATAAGAAAACTAGCTTTCGTAAAATGGTCATAACTTTTGACTCGAGTGCCTGTTTTACGCGTTATTTATACCATTGGAAAGGTATTTCCGAGCTATAAAACTTTCTAGTTATAGGTTTTGAGAAATTACTAAATTATTTCCCTAATTTTTCCATATGAATATCTGGTACCTTACTGGCATCCCCGAAAAACGCAGCGCCTCAAATTATGAGTAGAAGAAGCAGGAATTAAATCCAAGTAAGTTTACTTGATATTTCAATTAGTTAATGGCTTAGTTATTTGCATTCAAATGATTATTCTTGATAGTTTATTTGGAATTATTCTCATCTATTGCATGTCGAATGTTGTCAGGTATCGAGCGAAGGAGGATCGCATTCATCATTCTCATGATGAAATCTACAACTAAAGACAATAAAAGATCAATAACGAAAGATGTAGAAGTGATGGAAGAGAAACAAAGAAAGTATTAGTCAAATGTATGAATTAGGGATCTAGAAACTCCATGACAATAGTATGTCAAACTCAGGATGACAAAGATTCCTCGTACCCAAATCCAGTCTTCATGATGTGCAAGACATATATGGCCGAAATCCATGACGATCTATTAGTGCTAGGAGACAAATTCAAAATGTAACAGTTGTCCTTGTTTCTCATCATCTCAAAGAGGATGGGGACAATCACTAGAAGACAAAAGGTCATCGAGGGAGACAAAATTCCAAGGGCCTTATTAAACCTTAATAAATACTAGAATAGAACCAAAAGAAAGGGTTTTAGGCTCTTCAAACATTGTACACCTCTGAACTACTTCAGGAATATAGTGTCAACTAAAATTGAAGAGTCGTCCTAAGAGTTTTCAGGTACTATTGTTGAAAATGTTAATACGGAGAAGCCCTCAGGGCCAACTTTTGACTGAGAGAAGGACTTGCATGTGTTGTTGTGAACTATTTCAAGGAAATTGTTTTTTGTTCACATGGGTTGTAAGAGCATATTTGTTTACAGACTATTCTGATGCAATATATGTCTTATTGCAGTTTTGTCATTCTTTTTTATATTACATGTCATGAGTGAATGAGCTGCTAATGTATGTGATATACTGACTTAGACTATTCTAGTTATATATTCATGTGCATGTGTTATCTGAATTTATTTCTTCATTTCAACTATCAAGGTGAAGCTATTGGTAGAGTTAGTTACATGCCACAACTCATTCACTTATGTTAATTCACTCCTAGCTAGGATAGGTTAGATTAGGATTATATTAGGCATGCATTTAGATAGTCTTCATATACATATTTATTTACACAACCACCCGTCATTCACCCTCATTGGTTGACCAGGCTGCAACTGATAAAACCAACCAGCAATC
Organism: Picea sitchensis; assembly: GCA_010110895.2. NCBI lineage: Eukaryota > Viridiplantae > Streptophyta > Pinopsida > Pinales > Pinaceae > Picea > Picea sitchensis. The sequence continues at coordinate 98,660 of SNQJ01S0000545.1, forward strand.
ACTGTCGAGCTAGAATCCGGATGAGTTTCCTATTCCAAACAGTGAGAGGTCTAATTGGGACTTCTTAACGGGGAAAACCCCTTACTACTTTCGGGAGAATTTAGACCCGTCAACACATCCAAAAAAAAAGATAGACATAATAGGTAAGTCGATTGTTAGAGGATATGCTACATATGTATGTAATGGACCAACATAATCACTAGGGAGAGTATTAACCTCTTGTAGAATTTGCATATAATAACCATTATCAGAGTTCAATTAAGATGGCACCTTTCGAGTTTTCATATGGTAGGACTTGTATAACTCTTCTTTGTTGGGACATAATTGAATATAAAGTTCTAATTGGATCAGGAACGATTTAATCAATGGAAGAGAAAATGAAATCAATCTAGGAAAGATTGAAAGAAGCTCAAAATAGACATAAAATTTATGCAGATGTACATAGAATGGATATAAGTTATAAAGAAGGAAAAACAGATTTTATTTGTGATTTAGACCGCAAAATATTTGAATTAAATTTGGCAATGGATACGAGTTGTCACCACATTATGTGGGGCCATTTAAGATCACCAAAAGAATATGATTGTTCACTTATTGTCTTGCATTACCATCATCTCTAGATCATGTGCATGATGTTTTTCATGTATCTACTTTGCATCATTATATTTCATATCATTCTCATGTTATTGACTTGATTCATTTCCAGATGTCAGACGAGGGGATCTCAGAGGCTAAACCGATCCACATACTTGACCAACAAACTCGATAGCTTCAACGTCATTTGATTGACTAGGTAAAGGTCTAGTGTGATAGTTATAGTTCCAATTAAATGACTTGGGATAACATGACTAAGATCCATCATCGGTTTCCTTATTTATTTTAGAACTTCAGGATGAATTTTCCTAAAGAGGGGGTGTATGTAGTGCCCTCTCTCTTTTTTAACTCTATTTGACTAATATGATGTTATTATTTGAGGCCGAAATTTTGGTTACAAGAATGATTTCATTGTTTGACATATACATTTATGCATGATGTGATTATTGATTGATATGTACATATATCTTTTATGTTTTATGCTTTGATATTGTTGTGATGCTATGGAATATTGAAAATGAACATATGGTTACATGATGAATCATATTGTGATTTATGATGCTATTGATGGTTTGTTAAGTGCGTCAGGAAGAACCATAGGTCCATATGGACTTCAAATTGAGTGAAGATATAGTTGAAAATGAAACTGATTTGAAAATCAAGTGCTTGAGATTAGACATAGGAGGTGAGTTTATCTCAAATGAATTTGAAGATTTTTGTGAGACTCATGGAATAAAGAGACATCTTTCAGCTGCAAGAACTCCATACCAAAATGGAGTGGTAGAAAGGAAAAATTGAACCATACAAGAGATGGCAAGAACAATGTTAAATTAATCCAAGCTATCAGACATGTTTTGGAGAGAAACAATCAACAACGTAGTCTACATTTTGGATAGAGGTAAAATCAGAGTCAACAACAACAAAACACCATATGAATTATGGAAGGGTGGACCAATAACAATTAAATACTTCAAAATTTTCAAAATAAAGTTCTACATAAAGAGAGATGATGAGATTAGGGAAAATTTGACTCCAAAAATGATGAAGGTGTCTTTCTTGGTTATTCATCAAGAAGTAAAGCTTACAGACGTTACAATGCAACATTACACAAAATCGTAAAGAATGAAAATGTAAAAGTAGATGAAGCAAGGCATCAGAAGGTGAGAGAACAAGTAAATTTTCAAACATATGAGCCAAGCGACAACGAAGAAAAAAAATAATAAGGAGAAGAAAATGAAGAAGAAGAAACAAAATGCCAAGATACAAAGACACCATCTAGATTTGTTCGAAAGAATCATTCAGAAAATCTAATTCTTGGTGATAAAGATATGGAAGTTAAAATTAGAAGAAGACTAGAAAGTGCACTAGAACATGCAAACTTCTCTTTGCTATCTAAAGTAGAGCCTAAGAATTTTATAGAAAACAACAAATATAAGCATTTGATTGATGTTATGGAAGAAGAGCTTAATCAAATTGAGAAAAATGAAACATGGGAACTTGTTCCAAGTGTTATCACTCCAAGAAACCCTTTGTGGTTGCAGACCAAAGGTGCTTGGTAACTTAAGAAATGAATGTTTTTTTATTTTGTAAATGTGGATCAATGGGATAACTCAATTCAGCTTATGGCATTCAAACACCAAAATGATAAACAAATAGACAGTGCTCTCAAAGATTGATTAATCAGCAGATAACTTTTAAATGGGTGAAGAAAAGATTGTAACTAAACCAGTACGATGTAGGGTCTAAGAGACAATCAAGAAATCTATTATCAGGCTATGAGCTAAACAATGGGATAACAACTATTCAAAGCTTGACAACACAGATAATAGTGCAGAAGGAAAGATGGAAAGCTGACATCAAAATTGAAAGGAACCTGTGATCTGTATTAACATAAAAAGGTCTGAGTACAATAGCAGATTACTCTATCCAAAATCGAACCCCCTAGAGCTCCAAATGTATTTGGCTTTATAGCCTCTTACAATCAGTTTCAGATCCTAAAAAAATGGATCTGATATTCTAAAAATAGAAAGTCAAAACTAATTCACAAAAGATAAGGAGAGATCCTCAAAATGAGGTCAACCTCTATCTTTTGGTCTTCAAACATTGATTGAAAGTTGATGAAGTGTAGCCTA
>SNQJ01S0000545.1:101435-163961 GCA_010110895.2 Picea sitchensis
CTTGTTATGCAAGTTAAATTCTTCACAACAATTATCAAATAAAAGCTCATCTGGAAAGAACTTTTTGCAACGTTGATTGAATGCTTTGTGAAAGTCTTTCAAAGATGAAATACTTGAAGAGGGTAAAGAGAAATACCACTTACATGCATCACCATACAATGAGTACATAAACATCTTCATTCAAACATCTTCATGCTACAGATTTAATAGCTCCATGCATTCATGAAACTTGAGGAGGTGTTCTGCAGGATTATCATCTTTCTCCTCTCGGAAGACAGGTAGAAAATCTCCCCATTCTAACATATTAGGTACTGGATGTGGGAAACCAGGAACTGAAGAGAAGTCGAGAGGTGCAAACCTCCGGGCCAAAAGAGAAGAAAATGCTTTTGACATCTGAATATTGTGGAGTCGCCACCGAATTTGTCCTTCATGGAGTCACCGGATAGATGATTACAATTGAGGTAGTGTCCAACCTTTGTCTATCATCAAATATTGGATCTATGTCGTCTCCCAAGGAAGCTGAGCTTCAATCTCCTCTCCTCGGCAGCGGCGCCAATTTGTTATCACTCCAAGAAACCCTTTGTGGTTGCAGACCAAAGGTGCTTGGTAACTTAAGAAATGAATGTTTTTGTATTTTTTAAATGTGGATCAATGGGATAACTCAATTCATCTTATGGCATCCAAACATGAAAATGATAAACAAATAGACAGTGCTCTCAAAGATTGATTAATCAGTAGATAACTTTAAAATGGGTGAAGAACAGATTGTAACTAAACCAGTACAATGTAGGGTCTAAGAGACAATCAAGAAACCTATTATCAGGCTATGAGATAAACAATGGGATAACAACCATTAAAAGCTTGACAACACAGATAATAGTGCAGAAAGAAAGATGGAAAGCTGACATCAAAATTGAAAGGAACCTGTGATCTGTATTAACATAAAAAGTCTGAGTACAATAGTAGATTACTCTATCCAAAATCGAACCCCCTAGTGCTCAAAATGTCTTTGGATTTATAGCCTCTTACATTCAGTTTCAGATCCTAAAACAATGGATCTAATATTCTAAAAATAGAAATTCAAAACTAATTCACAAAAGATAAGCAGAGATCCTCAATATGAGGTCAACCTCTATCTTTTGGTCTTCAAACATTGGTTGAAAGTTGATGAAGTGTAGCCTAGCTTTCCAAGTCTCTTTGATCTTCTCCTTTGAAAGTGGAATTCGAATTTGATGATGTGTGCCAAAAATCCCTATCATTTTTCCCTTGAAAATCACTAAATCTAGTCAAAAAATGCCCTTTTGACTTTCATCTCCAAAAATGGCCTTCAGATTTTGATTTGATAATTCATAACCAGCTTATTGAAGAAGGATTCAAACCATCCAAACCCAAAAATTCTTGATCTGGGMGAAAATTTGGCTATTCTGGCCATGACAGCTTTCAACAGCGCACTTGCCTGAAAAATCTGCTCCTGCGCTGTTGAAAGTGGCCACTTTCCACAGCTAACTAGTCAAAATTCTGCCTTCTGCGCTGGTGAAAGTGCAATTTTTTTCAAAATCAATTTTATCGGTCATGGAGAGTCTGTTTTTCATGTTTAGATAGTTGATCGACATCTAGACAATCTAAGCTATCCAATGGTGTTTTCAGATATTCATTTGGAGCTTGGGAAGGGATTGAAAAGTTCCCTGCAAGTTTAAGTATCATTCTTTCCATTTGCAATTCAAAACTCTTAAACGGTCTTTCGTGAACAATGTCTGATATGGAACCAAAGATTTGATTTGATGTTGCCAACCTGGGAGTACAGCCTTTGTTAGCTGTTGATAATCTTGACTTTCCTCAGCGCGCGACTTTGTGAAAACCACTCAATAGCTGTGGAAAGTATGCACTTTCAACAGCGCGCCTCTTTGTAANCTCACTGCCTCCTTGCATACCATCAACCCCAACACAAACAACATGCAGCTTTAGCAAGTATTCAAATTTCAGAGTGACCAATTTGCTAGGCTTTGTCCCACTAGTCAGTTCATCATCATAGACATGAACAATGACAGTAAGAGAGTGAAATTGATAATAACCGATTGCATCCACATTCTCCTTGATCTGCACTTCACTATTACTTGTAGTTATCAGTCCAACAAGCAATTTCTTTGCTTCTGTATGAAAAAAATTTCTGTGAAGGTAAACATTGCCATACTAGCAAGACAAGGCTTCAACTACACATCTCTGCACGAGCCTAGAGATAGATGGTTCAAGCTGCTTAATTAGTAGACTCTCTAATTCAACTACATTAACTGAATCTACAGAGCCTTACTCATTAAACACCTTCAATGCATAAGTCAAAGCACCAATTATATCAGTAACTTGAACATCATTCCTACAACTTCTAACGTTATCTCCAAGACTATGCACTAAACAAGACATACCACCGGAAATATTAGCTAAAGCATCCATAGCATTTTCTTGCAAAGCTTGGATAGGTGCTCCACAGGAAAACTCCTTTGAAGGAACTAAAATTGCACTGATGAAAACAGGAAAACCATCTGCATCCACCAAAGATCTCTTTGCGCTGTCTAATCTGGAAGAAAGAGCTTGTAGTGCACCATCTGCTTCAGCACGAATAGATATATCATTTTCAGAACCCGAAATCTTAAGCAGGGATTCAACAGGGCCAATCTCATTCACTCTGTTAATGTAATATTGGTTTCTGCACGTAAAAACTCTGTTCTCAATGTCATATAGGTTATACAACAAAATCATTAAGAGCAGAGCACCAGTCAGTTGGCTGCCACTAGTTGTATGGTTGTACAGATAGTGCATGCATCCAGATGCTATATTTAAGCCTGTTAGCCACTTCCATCATCGCTAAAGCCTTTACTAGCATCTCCTGGTATATCTCAGAACCTGCAGTCTACATATTTTGGATATGGAAATGATAGCATGCAGAAAACTCAGATACAGTCATCATTGATGCAGGCATGGGTGAAAGTGCATGGAAAAACTTTTCTTGTTATTACCAACAACTTCAGGTCCGAGGTTCAAGTTCTGCAACCAGTTCCGATATCACAACATTGTGTCCTGACATATGCTCAATTATTGGAGATGCTTCTGCTAAGTTAACACCATTTTATTCATCTCGTTCATGCTGACCATTTCATCACTGCCAATATTCACTGGCTCCCTAAAGTCTGATTTAGTTAACCTCAGGACACTCTTCACGCATTCATTAATGAATGTAAAGGATCACATTTGCTCGATTCTTCTGTGGCAAGCTTTTCCAAGCTATAGGTATCTTGAGGCTCAGCTGGCCCAGCATCAGACTCCTTTAAGCTCACGTTAGAAGAAAATTACATTCCTGCATTATGATACTAATGTTTCCACTCTACAAAAGCTAACATATCAATCATCAATGTAGAAATGGTCTGGCTGTAACAATATGAAGATTGCAGAATCAATGGTTCCATAAAACTATTTCTAAGCTTGATAAGCTCATCCTTATAGTAACATACCTATTTGTTCCATGTTTTGCCCAGTGTTCTTTCAAATCGATTGGCTTAATCACATCAATGCCCTGTAATGAAAGTCTTTCCAATAGCTTCTGGAATGCACCTGCACTCAATTTTCGACCTGGAACCGATAGCCTTTCTTATTAGGATTCATAGGTAATGGATACATTGACACCATTGTAGTACAACAAGCTGACTGCCAACCTCCATTTCCCATCTGTAACATGGTTGTTTTTTCCCAATACACGAACAATAAGGTATTGGCATAGAAGGGTTATAAACAACGCAAGACTTAGCAGAGTTGTTTTCACAATCTTTTCCCTCTGAACCAACTTCCACCCCATTTGGAATTTCAGATTGTTGTTACATATGCAGACAAGATAACCGATGCTTTGTCACTCATTGGAATATCAACTGCACCATTTGGATCAGAGGTTGCTTTTCCCGTTTGACCAGCTATTTCAATATCTGAGACATACCCATCTTCACAAATCGCTAAATTAATATAAGCACCGAAATTAAAAACACTTTCCGTGGACGATGGAAAGACCAGATTCATCATACTCGGCCTTTGCCATCCACATTTGTTGGAATGTGTTGAGAGATGCCAAGATAGAACCTCCAATCCAGACACTATACTTCCTCTCTAGAGGTGCAACGACCTTGATTTTCATGCTGCTAGAAGCAAGTGCAGTGATTTCCTTGCTCATACGGTCAACAATACCAGGAAAACATATTAAACCCACCACTAAGCGCAATGTTTCCATATGGATCCTTTCTAATATCCACGTCATACTTCACGATGGGGTCGTATGCTGTCTCATGGATACCAGTAGTTTCCATCTCAATTAGAGAAGGCTGGAACAATACCTCAGAGCATCTGAAACGTTCGGCATCAATGGTGATCACCCGCCCATCAGGGAGCTCATAACTTTGTCAATTGAAGAACAGCCTTCAGCTGTCTCAAGCTCCCGTTCATAGTCATGTGCCATATATGCAAGATTCTCCTTCACATCACAGACGATGAAATCAGATGCCCTTACGTCCATTGCAGACAATACAGAAGGTATGACCATCAACAGAAAACGACACAATGCAATAGCGCTGCCCATAACCAGCACCGCCTACCACAACTCCATAATCAAACCTCGAGATTGGAATCCTTATGAAGATCTGTTAACAGATTTTGAGGCGATGATTGTTCGGGCTTTAATCACATAAGCAGAATCTGAACCATTCAATACTGTAAACGCACAGGTGTATGATAAATTTGCTCTTCAAACTGGGATTTTGACCGTCCTCTGCCACTTGGATGGATTTGTAGCTGAAATTGCGCGCCTGGATCAGAGTTTTATGGGCTGTTTCGCTCACGAATCCTGAATCTTCGTTGATGGTTAGAGTGTTGCCACTTTGTCTCCTTCATCTTCCATGTGACCACGTCTCTCATTGTTGTGATCTCTATCACGATATTGATACTGCATCTGGTCTAAGAATTGATATCGCTTGGCTAACATTTTCTGGATCAACACCACCAACTAGTAACCATCTATATTTGCTGGCATCAGTTGGAACTCGAAAATTCTCCCAATCAATTTTTTTTTACCACTTCCACCTTGTAAGCTGTCAATCAAAAACCAATCGACTGAATCTGAGTATTCCCCATTTGGGAGTTTTGTCAAAAGTTCTCCATCTTTGTCTGCATGAAAAACATAAATGATGTGGCGATGCTGTACCAGATTTGGAAAGGCACTGCGTGCACGATCTCCATGTAGTTGTACAAAGGAAATGTTAGTTGCATCACATGATTGTTCAATCTCCTTGGCATCCTCTTCAACAAAAACTCCCACAGGCTCTACTCCATGCTCGCTTGCAGCCTTTGGATCTCTTTTGCAACATTTAGTGACACCGATCTCTTTGATTTGGGCCATAAAATCATCCCTATGAACTTGGCACCTGCTTTGGCAGCAAGAACTGCATCTGGATAGTGGTAATCTCACACATCTTTACCAGAGGAGCAGTTTCATTAGAATCTACAGCCAAGTCTAGTGAAGAAACCATGCCTATTGAAGAATCTGATTGGTTCTGTGATCACCAGTCCAGGATGAGCCACTGCGTGAGGCAGTGCTATGACATGTCTCGTGTTTCTCATTATCACCAGATGCTGAACCAACTTTTGGTTGATAAAATTCCTGAGGCCTTTGATTTGAGAAGGGCTGAGAATGTCCCTGTGGATTCTTCATGTGCAGGAAGCCAAGCAGGCAGGGGAAGGGCACTGCGTGCAGATATTGCTGGTGCAATGAACTTTACCTCTAAAAGTGCAATTCCATCAACACTCAATGTGTCTTTGCTTATTCATGAACTGAACAAAACTGAAAAATTCCATCAACACTCAATGTGTCTTTGTTTATTCAAGAATAACCTAAAAGGATCTAATCAATATATGAGGAGATTATTTCTCTGCCTACTCCTACATCTAAACCAACAACACTGGCTCTTATTAAGTGAAGTCGTTCTTCCAATGAAGCCATGTCAGGAGATAATTTACCGATAACTTCCTTGATCTAGACCCAAAAGTAAAGGAAGCCATATCATGTAACAAAGAGGTTTGAATAGATGATAGGGACAATCCTCTTCTGACCAAAATTCTTTAACACACTTTTTGCTCATTGATTGGAAATAGTTGTCAACGGGTTCATAAAATGTCAAAAAGAAATACCTCTTTGAACTGCTGCTCCATCTGTAAATTGAAGAGATGTTGAAAACTACCTTTACTAATCACATTTTTGAATGCAGGTTTCTCGAGATTTGTTGGAGAAACATATACAATAGACTCGATCCGGACTGCTCAGCTTCCTCGCCACCATCACTCTTCATAAAGGTAATTTGCCTTTAATCATAAGTCCTAAAATGTATTTCCATAACATGTGCTGCAGACTCAACACATTCTTGATCATGATTTCGTTTTCTAAATAAGATTAGACAACTCGCGAAATCAAGAAATTGTAGGTTGTCCTCGTCATCTTCCGCAGATTTGAGATTGTCACTTGTTGTCTTGTTACTTTTCTTAACATTTTCAAGTTTTCAAAGGAAACAATCTCATCTTCAAGACAACATGAGTCATAGAGATGCATTTGATCCAATAACAAAAGCATCACTCATGGTTAATATGATGGATTGCTAATCTCCGATCATAATGGATAGTATTCACTTCTGAAGATACTCTTCATGAAGATCATTAACCGCAACATGCATACATTTCTGATCAACTCTTTGCGCATAATTGAACCTTCGGCAAACTAAACCTTCAAACCTCATGAGGGAAAATGATCCTTATGATGGATAACCAAAGAAACAAATTCTTTAGATTGATGAAAATCATAAGTATTATTAATAGAAGAATCTTCAATTCCTTTATCATCCGTTTGTGGTTCATCTTGATGAGAAGGTACGTATCATGAAGATCATTAGAAAGGTGATGAAGAGATCCTTCCCTCTTTACATATTCATCCTTGTTATGCAAGTTAAATTCACAACAATTATCAAATAAAGCTCATCTGGAAAGAACTTTTGCAGCGCTGATTGAATGCTTTGTGAAAGTCTTTCAAAGACGAAATACTGGAAGAGGGTAAAGAGAAATACCACTAACGTGCATCACCATACAATGAGTACATAAACATATTCATCAATACATCTTCATACGTTGAATATTTAATAGCTCCATGTATTCATGAAACTTGAGGAGGTGTTCTCCAGGATTATCATATTTCTCCTCTCAGAAGACAGGTAGAAAATATCCCCACTCTGACATATTAGGTACTATATGTGGGAAACCAGTAACTGGAGAGAAGTCAAGAGGTGCAAACATCCGAGCCAAAAGAGAAGTAAAATTTTGACATCCTAATATTGTGGAGTCGCCACACCAATTCGCCCTTCATGGAGTCACCAGATAAATGATTACAACCGATAGTGTCTATTCTTTGTCTATCATCAAGAAATAGATCTCCTTGTCATTCTCCCAGGAAGATAATCTTCTCAACTCGGGCCCCTAATAACGACACGCTAATTTGTTATCACTCCAAGAAACCCTTTTGTGGTTGCAGACCAAAGGTTGTTGGTAACTTAAGAAATGAATGTTTTGTATTTTGTAAATGTGGATCAATGTGATAACTCAATTCAAATAAGATGGCATTCAAACACCAAAATGATAAACAAATAGACAATGCTCTCAAAGATTGATTAATCAGCGGATAGCTTTAAAGTGGGTGAAGATAAGATTGTAACTAAACCAGTACATGTAGGGTCTAAGAGACAATCAAGAAATCATTATCGTGCTAAGGAGCTAAACAATGATGTTGTCCATTCAAATCTTGACAACACATATAATAGTGCATAAGGAAAGATGGAAAGTCGACATCAAATTGAAAGGAACCTGTGATCTCAGATACCGCTAAAAAGGTCTCGACATAATATAGTATTTTCTATATCCAAAATCGAACCCCCTTTTTAGAGCTCCAAATGTCTTTGTATTTATAGCCTATTACAATCAGCTTTCAGATCCTAAAACAATGGATCCGGGATATTCTAAAAAATGGAAAGTCAAAACTAATTCACAAAAAATAAGGAGAGATCCTCAAAATAAGGTCAATCTCTATCTTTGGTCTTCAAACATTGATCGAAAGTTGATGAAGTGTAGCCTAGCCTTCCAAGGCTCTTTGATCTGTTCCTTTGAAAGTGGAATTCGAATTTGATGATGTGTGCCAAAAATCCCTATCATTTTGCCCTTGAAAATCACTAAATCTAGTCAAAAAATGCCCTTTTCACTTTCATCTCCAAAAATGGCCTTCAGATTTTGATTTGATAATTCATAACCAGCTTATTGAAGAAGGATTCAAACCATTCAAACCCAAAAATTCTTGATCTGGGTGAAAATTTGGCTATTCTGGCCGTGACAGCTTTCAACAGCGCACTTGCCTCAAAAATCTGCTCCTGCGCTGTTGAAAGTCGCTACTTTCCACAGCTAACTAGTCAAAATTCTGCCTTTCTGTGCTGGTGAAAGTGCAGATTTTTTCAAAATCGAATTTCTCAGTCATGGAGAGTCCGTTTTGCATGTTTAAATAGTCGATCAACATCTACAAATCCTGAAATTTCCAACGGTGCTTTCATATCTAGATTTGGAGCTCGGGAAGCAAGTCAAATTTTCCCTTAAATATTAGGCATTTTTCCTTCAAAAATGCTGGTGCGTTTTTGAGTGCTAACACCAAGGAAAATAGATAAAAATGTGATTGGCACCAAGTGGGTTTTTATGAACAAGTTAAATGAATATGGACAAGTAATAAGAAATAAAGCAAGATTTGTTTGTAAAGGTTATGCTCAAGTTGAAGGTATTGATTTTGAAGAAACTCTTTCCCTGATTATAAGACTAGAAACTATCATGATGTTTTTGGCATTTGCGCGTTTCAAGAAATCCAAAGTCTATCAAATGGATGTCAAGTTTGCCTTTCTCAATGGAAATTTAGAGGAAGAAGTATACATTTAACAACCAAAAGGATTCTTATTATCAAAAAATAAGGATCGTGTGTGGAAATTGAATAAAACACTTTACGGGCTAAAAAAACTTTAGAGCTTGATATTCAAGACTTGATAAATATCTACAACAATAAGGCTTTAAAAGAGGAATTGTCGACAAAAATATTTACATCAAGACAGTAGGAGAAAATCAGTTAATTGTTGTGGTTTATGTAGATGACATCAATTTTGGAGGAAGTATGGAAAACATGTTTCAAGAGTTTGCAATATAAATGCAAACGTAATTTGAGATGTCTATGCTTGGTAAATTGTCAATATTTCTTGGCTTACAAATCTCTCAATTTGACAAAGGAATCTTAAATTCACAAACCAAGCATATCAAAGAAATGTTGAACAAATTTAGATTAGAATATTGTACACCAATCTACATACCCATGGTCACATGTTGTAAATTAAGCAAAGATGATGAATCTCTGGAAGCAAATCAAACGTTGTACATGTCAATGATTTCCAACCTACTATATGTGACGACATCAAGGATAGACATTATGCAACTAGTAGGATTGGTTGCACGGTTTCAAGCTCCACCAAAAGAAACTATGTGAAACCAATGAAAAGGATATTCAAATATCTAAAGGGCACCCTTGACTTCAACTTGTGGTACTTAAGAAGTGAAGATATTACTCTAAAAACATATATAGATGTAGATTGGACAGACGATATTGATGATAGAAAAACACAAGTGGAGGAGCATTATTTCTATGAAACATTCTAGTGTCTTGGTCAAGAAAGAAAATGTTGCAGTCTCTCTATCCACCATAGAGGTCGAGTATATAACAACATCATCATGTTGCACACAAGTTCTTTGGATGAAGAAGATATTGAGAAATATTAAGGTATAATATGATCATCCAATCTCAATAATTTGTGACAACACAAGTGCAATAAATATTTCAAAGAATCTTGTTTTGCACTCGTAAACAAAGCATATTCCAATCAAATATTACTTCTTAAGAGAACAAGTAGAAGAACAAAATATCAAGATGGAATATATTTCCACCAAGGAACATATTGCAAATATTTTCACAAAACCCTTTTCCAAAGAGACATTTGAATATCTTAGACATAAATTGGGAGTGATATCCATCTCATCTAGTCACTAAGTTCTTAAGGAGAAGCACAAGATTATGGGGAGCACTCCTTTACCATTAATGTCAAAGGGTGAGAATTGCAGACATAGTTGCATACAAGAAGAGAGTTGTAGAAAGGGGGAGAATTGCAGACAAAGGGAGATTTTTTTTATTATTATGTGCCTTGATTACAGGATTCCCATCAATGACAAATGGGGAGATTGTTGTCATTGATTCCAAAGGAATTATATCATGTAAGTATTCAAATATAAGTATTTCATGAAAAATGTGACTTTACATAAAAAGGTGAATTCAAAATAAAGTGATGTGAAAAATGTGACTTTACTTAAAAATGTGAATTCAAAATGAAGTTACGTGAAAAATGTGACTTTACATAAAAATGTGAATTCAAAATAAAAAAATGAAGTTATGTGAAAAATAAGTATTGAAAGATAAAAAAAAAAGTGAATTTACTTAAAGAAGTGAAAAAGAAAAAATGATATTTTCCCATGGTTTAAAAACCCATGGTATTTGTCCATGGTATTTGAAAAGTGAATTAAAAAGGGGGGAAATTAATTATTTAATTAATGGATGTTGTGTCTTTTTGAAAAAACATGTCTCTTCATGTAAGGTTATGATAAAGTATACAAGGAGAAGAGTAATGTGAGAAAATGTGTGTGGGTGAAAATGTAATAATTTTACAAATAACATTTGAAGAAGTGAGAGGAGTGCCAATTGAATATCATTTGAGGAGTGACAATTGAATATCATTCAAGGAGCGACGATCAAATATTAGAAAATATCATATTCGGTGTTCTAGACAGTATATATGGCATTATAACAAGTAGATATGTTGTTCTAACAAGTAGATCTAGTGTTCTAGCAAGCCGAACTTGTAATGATTATGGTTAATGACTTTTAAAAACAAAAAATATAGCCTTATATTGATTCATCCCCCCAATCAGTATAAGTGTATGCTCAATTGTCTTAGTATTCCAAATTGAACGAATATGAGTGATATAGATTTATTTTTTATCACTTGAGTGCTAATTAAGTATGAAGGGAATTGTATTTGAAAATTTACATGCAATTTGTAGTTGAATTTAATGGAATAAGTGATTCACTTATATAGATTAAAGGGTGATTTTATATAGACATTTGAGGGCGGATTTGTTGTACTACTATTGTTGACGACAATTGTGAACCATTGAATGTTTAGCAGATGACTAATCATTATGGCCTAAAGACTTGTCTAGATTAAATTTGTAATCGATCTAGCTTTGCTATTTATTTGTTTCTTATTGGTGATTGAAACATTTTAAATTCTAGTATCTTTTATTTAAAATTATATAAAGCCTACATAACATTGTAATGAAAAAGAAGTGATTATAGTATTGAATGAAAAATAAATAAATTATTCTTATGTAAGCAACGTGCTTTGTTTTTGGTTAGCATCATGGAGGGGTGTTACATGATTCAACACTTAACCAAACTACCATCAATAAGTATCCATGACTTACTCTTATGAATGCATTAAAATATTTAAACAATATTTACATATCCAAGGCTTCCCGCCTTTACCATCAATCACATGAATGCATTCAAAGGTAATCATAAATATATAAATTAAGATATCAAGTATGACTGAAAGAATTATTATCCAATTACCTTTAGCACATGTGTAATATTGGCATGACCAATTTGATATATGTATGGTTGTTGACATCATATTATATTTTACCGAACTAGTTTCCACCTCCTTAAAACTCACATGATCCCTTCATCGACTCCTTGACAAGCATCCACTTATCCTTATATTTTTTTTCATGAGATTGAATGTCATAGGAAATTGCATCATCAACATATTCAACCACTCCTAATCACACAATGAATAAGAAACTACATTAGACATCATAATGTACTCGTATATATAACAACATACCTCTATTAGTCAATATGAAATACCACACATATACTCAAGACTATCTACATGCACATTCTTCCACATATTGTCCCTCAATATGTTCACTACTACACATGCATTCCAACTATTTGAAAGAAACATTCTTAGTCAATGGCCACATGTGAATGATTTGTTGGTAACTTTCATGACATGTACCTATCTAGGACATCAATCCTCTTTCGAATAACCCATCGAATACTTTGGAAATATCTCATTGATCCATTCTTAAAGATGTGCCTAATATACACATTCGAACAATATTACATACAAGTCATCGAGCCCTTTCAAATAAACACATTGGGCCTAATTGAAAGATTTCATAGGGTCTTTGTTGATGGGAATGATGCATAACATTCAAACACCATGTATATCATCAGGCTTATTCAAAATATCCCCATAGAGTCTTCTTAAATATATACCTAACAAACCATCAATCTCATTCGAAATAACCACTCAACATCTTTTCAAAGGCCCCGACGAACTATATTTCCTCTAGAAAGATCAAATCAACATATTTTAAAACACCCGGAAAAACTATTGGACCTTGATAGACAATTAGGGTTCTTTGAAATATCAAACTTTAAAAGACAAAGAACAAGGCCCATGGGAACACTTCAAAAGATCTTTCGAAACTACTTGATAGACTATCAGGCCATTTCAAAAGAACATCTTTCAAATCCACCCAATAAAATAAGATCCCTTTTGAAAGAAGACCATTGACGGCTTTAAAAAATTCAAACGACATGTCATTGGGATCTTTTTTAAGTTCTTCCTGGCTTAAAAAAAACAAGGAAAAATGCCATAGGCCTCATCAAAGGAAATACTTCAAATGCTAATAAAAAGGGCCTTTCAACCCATTCAAAGGATACCTTAAACCAACAGAGACTAATCCACCCACCTTGAATGAACCCTTTGGATTAGAAACCAAGGGTCATAATGATCACCATTCAAATTCAACACTTCAAACTCAACAGAGCGCCCAAAACTAAATAAAAGGCCCACAGGATTTGAATGACATTCAAACTTGGATAGTTCAAAAGCTCATTCAAACTACTATGTTTCATATTGGAATTTGGCTTACAACCACACCGATATACACAAACAATTCTAACTGGATCTATCCCACATGATCCAACTTCAAATGCATAACATAATATTGAATGCATCATGTAAACTCTAGCTGAATAAACTCTAAGGTTTGTATAATTCACCAAGCAAATAGTTAATCCATGCAACACATCAAACATCCATGAATTATATTACCTAATTCATTTATAATCATACCATAGATTAACAACATAATTACATATAGGAATTCAAAATAGAGATGGAACATTTATATACCAAATAAGTTGGTTTGACGAAAATGGTTGTTTGTGAGAAATTTTCCACCCAAATGTAGGTAATCTTATATGGATTCCACCCCCAAGCTAGTCTATGAGGTCACCATGGAAAATGAAACCTACTAAGGAAACTCTAGTCACTCTCCCAACCTAATTGCTCTCAGGCTTAGCCAAACTATTTACCACATAAATCTCTAGGAAGCCTTCTAGCCAACATAGTTGTGGCACTCCATTCATTGCCCATGCAACACTAGGAATATGCCATTTTCTTTGCTAAACAGTGTCTCAGAAAATCCTCCTCCTTCTTTAGTGTTCTCAATGTGTGAGGAAGGAGTCCAATTTATTGTCTACCTTCAAGATCAACCCAACAAAGTCATCTCTTATCACTTGAGCACTCAATGAGAAACAATCTATAAGGAAACAAGAATGGTTTCCTATCCAATCTGACCTCTATGATCATATACAACCTTCCATCTCTCTCTTCCAATTTCACAACTTTCTCTTCCACAAATCATGGTCATTTGCGGGCTCAAACTATAGTCTATAGCCATGGCATGGGAACACCAAAGATAATACATCACATAGAATGGAATCCCTTCGAATCCCATGAATCGAATGAATCCATGAATGAACAATATCCAATCACCTACAATGGAATGAACCCCCAATTCGATAGTCCATTTTAATTCATGAAGAGAGGGCATAGAAAAAGATTTATTTCAAATATCCATGTAGTTTAAATCCCTATGTAGACAACGTCTCTGGCACTCCTCTAGCCTTGTATTTAACCCTCTTTCTCTCATAATTTAGGAAGGTAGACTTCCTTACCAACAACCACTTGCATTGGGGTGTTTGATAAGGCACATGGTGAAAACATGAAGGATAGGATACT
The DNA here is from genome assembly GCA_010110895.2 of Picea sitchensis. Lineage (NCBI taxonomy): Eukaryota > Viridiplantae > Streptophyta > Pinopsida > Pinales > Pinaceae > Picea > Picea sitchensis. The sequence continues at coordinate 115,790 of SNQJ01S0000545.1, forward strand.
TAGGAAACTCAGGATTATTTATCAACCCCTTGGACCCCTTTTCTTCTTCCCCTATAGTGGACTCATAGCCTCTCTTGTTCTCTTATATAACCAACATTGGATATTTATATTAATTTTCAAAACAATATTTACATTTCTTAGAAGTACTATGGCAAATCTACCTCATGGTAAATTGAAATCATATTAATAAAAAATAATTCCTAGACATTCAATAGTTAGGAATTGGCCTTGAGTTCTACACTTGGAATTTATACAATATATTTACATATTTTACACATGGGGTTGATGATATGATTTGACTCCTATCATTATATCCACTTATTTACAATTCTGTCAAATACAATCCAAGGGTTGAAATTGGGCACATTACACTCACGGTTTGAGATTCAAAGTCCATATCTAGAAACCTTTCAAGAAGCATATGTTCATCTAAAATGGGATGAAGCGATGAACAAAGAGTATCATTTCTTATTGGTGAATGATACGTGTTATTTAATTCCTCTCCCCCAAGGGGGAAAACTTGTGAAATGTAAATGGGTTTATAGAGTTAAGTTTGTATCGTATGGAAATGTGGGTAAATATAAGGCTTGATTAGTAGACAAAGGTTTCTCTCAATTTAAAGGCCTCAAACATTCTAAAACTTTTACTCCAGTTTTCAAAATAGATTCCAATCACCTTATTCTTTTAGTTGCAACTTTAAAAACATGGGAGACCCATCATATAGATGTTAATTGTGCCTTCTTGCATGGGGATATGCAGGAGGAAATTTAGATGGAAACCCTTTCAAGTTTGTTCAAAGTAACTTTAATGTTGTTTCTTGATTAAATTTTCTCTATGGACTCAAGAAAGCATCATGGGCTTGGTTTGAAAGGATGGAGAAAATTCTACTTGATCGGGGATTTTTTAGATGCCACTAACCCAAATGTTTACACAAAATGAGTTGGTGATGGAATTTTCATTATTTTTGTGTATGTTGATGATCTCATTGTCACTCATAGTGATCCTCATTTGCTCAACCAAGTGAAGTATAATCTTAGGATTTAGTTTGAGATGACAGACATAGGACACCTACATTATTTTCTTGGCCCTCAAGTTTTATAGAGAAAGGAAGGGACCTTACTTTCTTATCCTAAGTCTACCCTTTACCTCCTTTGTAGATGTCACATGGATGATTGTAAATCAACCTCGATCCCTTTGCAATCAAGTTTAAGTTGTATTCTAAATGTTTCATGCTCAATATGGATGCCACTTTGTACGTGCAATTAGTTGGAAATTTATTATACTTAAATCATACTCACACACACATTGTTTTTGTTGTTGGTCTAGTCTCTTGCTTTACGTAGGATTTGCATCAATTCCATTTGAAAGTAGAAAAGCAAATAATTTACTATATCCATAATATACTTTAGTTTGGAATTTGGTATAGTTCAAGGGGTTTTACTTATTTGGTTTGTTTCATAGCCTCTAATTGCGCTAGTGACCCTAATGATTTAAAGTCCACTGTAAGTTATGTGTACAATATTTATTTGGGACCTGTTACTTGGTCATTCAAGTAACATGTGATTCTCTTTCTGTGGCATATGAAAAGTATAGAACAACAATTCATGTATTTCAAGAAGCACTTTGGATTTGGCATATTATTTCTAAGTTTGGTTTGCAACAAAGGCATCTTATCACCTTATGTTGGGATAGACAACGTACCATTCAACGTTTTATAATCATCCAATACAACATCAACGCATGGGATATATAGGGATTCTGTTCGACAACTTATTCATGGTCAGGGTATTGACTTCACTTATTATTGAAAAAAACATCAATTTGTAGATATCTTCACAAATCCCTTGATAGAAGCCAAGTTCATCATATTTAGTGTATGTTATGTTTGAAGAAAGTTCTCATTAAGGGGGAATATGCATAATGATCCCTTCCTTCTCCTTCTATCATTTTGTAAATCATTCTTCCTATCCCAAATTGTTTTGAAAGAGAATGCTAAGATATTAAAAATACCCCTCAAACAAGTCTCAATGATTTGACAACCATCTTATTACTTTCATGACACAAATATTAGAGCATCACATGCCTACAACCTTTGTACTCTAATTGTAACACCCAAGTTTTGATCCCCATAAATGTAATGTAATGTATGTATGTGATGTAGGTTGTGAATAGAACAATATAGTTGAGGGACAAGCAACACAAATGATGTACATCAAAGTTATTAATAATAATAAAAAATACATCATTGGTTGTGAGACGAGGGGGACTAGAACAATGGTGGGCTATGATTCCACAAGAGAGGAACAAAAGGGGGCTTAAGGGGGATCAAAGGGGACAAATCCAAAAAATACATTATTTTATTGTAACCCAAAGTTATTTTACCTTAGCTTATGTTAAAGGCATATCAATATTGGGATGTGTGCTAAGGTGGTTGAGAAGACTTCCTAGAGTGATACGTGGCATACTTAATCCTTAGTTTGGGGGAGTTTTCCATCATTATGTCCATCATCTAGTATGATTTAAGCTAAAAGACGAAGGAGCTAATCCTGTAACAAAGCGTTGAGGTTGCCTATATGTAATTATGTTGGTAAATTTCTAAGAGCATGTGAGAACGTTGATGATGAGAACTCCATTTGTAGTTGAGAATCCTTGTAGATCCTAGCATTGATATTTTCCTAGTCAGTATGTACTGGAGCCTAGGAAAGATGAGTGATCGATTGAGGGATTTCATTGAAGAGAAGGGGATCCACTCTTTGGGTTGTGCAGATTGAAGGGGGGAAGATAGCTAATTATTTGGGATGGTTCTGTGAGTGAATAAACTATGAAATTAGTGGGAAAATGGGATAAGGGAGTGTTCATTTGTCCTTGTAGACTCATATCCCTTTATCGACGGTGGCCTGTTGCAGAAAAACCTAGTGCAATAGTACCTAAGGTTGGGAGGAACATCCCACATCTACAACTAGTCATTGTAATTCATTATTAAAGATAACTATTATGGTTATATTTGTCCTTATGTTGTTTAAGTTGTGTATTTTATGTGTTAGATGTTGTTATGCTCATTGAACAATTATACATCTATATTTTTAAATGTTTAATGTGAATTTCATGAGTTTGCTTGTCATTTTGCATGGATAGTGCATCATATAACATGTTAGAGTTAGAATTGGTATCAGAGTAGTGTAATCAAGGTGAATTCATGAGAAATTGAGGAAATTTATTAGTGCCCCACCATCCCAGCAGTCATAGGGGTGGTTGGGTATGTGACATATTGGTATCAAAGTGATGGTTACAACACTGGGGCTATGTGGGCTCGACAATAGAGTGCAGACCAAAAATTTATAGGAATAAAGTGAAAATTCTACATGATGCCTATAATTGTTTTACATAAATTCCTTAAGGGAATTTGGTGGAAAATTGCCTGCAATTTAGTAATTGAGGAAAAGGTGGGTAATTTCCCCCAAATTGGATATTAGCCAATTATATTGAGGTATAAATTTAAATAAATAGGTAGTTACAATATCAACTTGCCAAAAAATTGTGAAAATTGAGTGAAATGGGGCGAAATTGGGCAAAAGCCCCAATTTCTAGTTCAAATCCATGGAAAATGAGTGTTGGGGAGGTCACATTTGTAGGAATTTATGGGAACCATTCAAAGGAATTAAATTGGGTGTTGTTTATTTTCTTGTAATTAACCTGCACCATTGATTTTCGATTGATAGCAACAAAGTTACATGCTAGCTGGGGAGGTGTTCGAGATGGGACCCCACCCATCGTTGTAGTCAATGCGAAGGTGCTAGGTGGATGATGTCAATGGAAGAAAGACCCCATGTCCCATTGATGATCTGGAGGGTGCCAGGTGGATTTCCAAGTATAGGTGGGGCCCAAGGAAAATAAAAGAAAAGGAAATGAAAATAGGATAAAGAAGGGGGCAGCCCAGAGGGATGGTAGGGCAGGTCTATGGTGGCATGGATGATGAAACGACTAAACTTGAAGGTGCTAGGTGGACATAGGTGCCACATCAACAACATGACACACACACACACACACACACACACACACACACACACACACACACACACATTAAAAAAATAAAAAATTGGAGCCAAAAATTTGTTTTGGCCATAACAAGAGTAGATTTGTTGAGATTCAAGTGAAATTTTGGGGTTGGGTCTGCAGTGTCGAGGGCCATAAACTTGTCATTGAGGGCCACTGACCAATTCTTCTCTAGATTTCCATAAACTACAAATTAGGGGGTTTGGAGAACATGATGGTACTCCTTAATAAAGGCTTTGTTATCGATGAGATTTCAATGGTTATTTAGGGGACTAGATATGAAAATACCCAGTGGAGCTTTTGGCTAGATTCCAAAGGGTTTGGAAGGGGGATGCAAGAACATGCCAAAATCCACTATTCCAAGCCACTTTTTAGGGATTTTTCAAGATATTCAAAGGAAAAGGGACCCTAGATCACATATATGGAAAAATTTATTTTCTCAACATTTTAACTATTCATCAAGTCGGACAACTTTGTACTAGTAAAGATTTCTTAGTTTTGTTCCATTTGGAAGATAGCCATTTTGGTTAAAAATTCCAAGTTTGGAGAATTTAGTGCAAAAAGGACAAAGTTAACAATTCCAAATCTATGTAGAAAGTGACTAGAGAATAAGATAAAAAATCTAAATGTTTTCGTGTGCTCACCATATTGAGTACTATTTGTGGCCGATAAAAAACTTTTTCTAGTTTCTAACTAATTTTCTTCTATAGGTGGCAAAAATTGGCCTTTGAGATTAATTGTACTAGTGAGACAAGTGCACAAAAGGTACAAAATAATTGATTTTAGAGAGACATAACTTTCAACTCAGAGCTCAGATTGAGGCATGAGTACAACCGTTGGAAAGGTAATTCATAGTAAAACATTCTAGCAGGTTAAAATTTTCAAGTTATACATCTTTCTATTTCAGAATGTTGTAGGGAAAAGGACCTCTGGGCCTAAGGGAGCAAGGCCACTGTCATTTTTGGAAGATTCCCAAAACAATTATACTTTTGGAAAAAGAGTTCTAGATGATAGAGGTACATGCTCTATGTAAATGCTATGCAAGGAAAATTGAAAATACTCCATGATAGTACTTGTGTAGTGGTGTGGAGGCACAGTTGGAAGTGCAACACCCTGGCAGTAAAATGGGGCTAAGTTTTAATAACATGGTATTGTTGATGAGAAAGGTAACACTAAAGGAGAGAGTGTTATGTTAAAGGATTATTAACAAAGCGATCAAATATCATGCATGAAGATGGTTAAAGCTATTACAGATTTAATTCCAGGGTGAAATCATGAAGAATAAGTAACAAGAAGCCAATGTCCTAAATAAGAAGGCATATAAGACATTCATTGTAATTGGTAAGTGCAATTCATAGAATAATAAAAGAGCTAGAGAAGGACCCAGTCATTACATTTGATAATATAAATGAAGCAAAAAAATTGCGATAGGTAGAAAGAGCCACATGAACTCTTGGGCATTGAATATGAATAATATATGCTACAAAAGAATTGGCCAGGGTATGGAAGATGCCTATATAAAGAGAAGAGATGTGAGGATCATGAACATTACAACTGGTTATTATGTATAAACAAGTAACCATGACAAGGACAAGAAGCATGGAACAAACCATTGAAAAGAGAATGACATCGGGTTACACTGGAAGGTAAGGTAAGTATCTTAACCCCCAAATATAGAGAAAGGAAAATTAAGTGATGATGCTTGCACTAGAGGAAGTGATGTGTTGCTCATGGGTTGTGTGCATCATCTCTATGGAAAAGTATATGAAGACTTAGAAGAGTTGCAATCTAGGAACCACCGACTATGTTTGGAGAATTTAGAGCAGTACATACAATTTTGATATTAGAGTGCAGAATAGAAGCATGGTACAAAGGTAAAGCATTCAATGGATGAAAGAATGAAGGTTCATTCACCCTAGAGGGTGCCAATGGATAAATAAAGCAGTGCATTGTGTGTACATCAGCTCTGGAAGGATACAATTAGACTTCAAAGAGAGTTATCCCATAAATTGGAGTGGATTCCATGATGGAACAAAGTCCAAGGACATTTGGAGATAGAGTAAAAAGCCATAATATGGATGTGAAGCTAGTTAGAATATATTGCAACACTCAAGGAATGCTGACAGTAATGAAGGATATTTGTTGATGCATGTATGGAATGTTGAGTGCATTCCAATTGTGCAAAGGGATAATGAATCAAGGAACGATATAAGAAGAGCAGTAATTCCAAAGTAGTCTATATGAAGCTGAAAAATACATAAATGCAACACTACAATATGTTGTAATGTTGACTCATGAAGTCATGGTTGAGATCAAATTTTCCAAAGAAGAAGCCAATGATTATTAAGACTGTAATGTCAAATATTAATCTAGTGTAATACAAGTTACAACACCACAAGTGGTAATGAATTGAAGCAAGGTAAAGTTGGGTAAAATCTACTAAAAAATGAAGCAAATGCTAAAGATTTAATACCGGTAGGATATATCGGTTGGAAATGTGGAGTGGCCAAGTTGGATGTGGTTGGAAAGTGTCCAGAAAAGGGAGCAACATTGCATAGAGTGAGAGCACGAGATGTGAAAGAATCCCGTGGGTTTTGAAGATAAGAAAGGAAGTTGAAAAATGCTAAAGGATGTTGAGGCAATTGTTGTAGCAACAAATGAGGAACATGGCCAACAAGGCAACCGTGTTAATGAGGGGGAATTTCTGAACTTCTCTCTTGCCATAATGATATATTTCTTAATATTGATAAAACTGATATATATGCAACAATTTTAAAGCATAGGAATGTTGGAAATGTAAGAAATGGATAGTTAGAATGCATATGCACTAGTAGGCATGTTGGGAGTGAATGCTTTGTCTATATAGATATGCTTTAGTGCATATAGAATTTCTCTCTCTCTCTCTCTCTCTCTCTCTCTCTCTCTCTATATATATATATATATATAACATGTTTATAGACTAAAATTATTTTGTTGTTATCAATGCATTAAAGATGTTATTATGATTGAATGTGGCTAATGATGGTTATGTAACTAGGAAGAAAAATGTTGATAACATGGATGAAAATGGTGATGATGTTGTTGCATATGACAGTCAGTCATATGAAGAAAAGATGAAGATAAGGAAATTTTGATCAAGAAGTTGGTGAAGGGAACCTGTCAGCGTCTAACAACCACCAATTGATCAAGTAACATCAAATAAATTGATGGTAGCCACGCATGTGTGGATTTGGAGTGCTTATGTTGCATAAATTCTAAAGGGAGTTTAGGTAAGAATTCCCTTAGACAGAATTTAATATTTGAATTAATATGATTATGTAATTTGAATGTATTCATGGGAATGGTATACCACTTGGTGTGGTAAAGGTAGGAGGCCTTGATATTTATAAAAGTTGTTTAACTTTTGAATGCATTCATGTGAAATAATGGCATGTCATGTTGTGTTGGTTATAAACTAATAACCAAGGCAATCAGGAAGATACAATCATGTTATAGTGCTACACAAGTGTCCAATGGTGTCCCTACTTGTATTGATGTCCTAGACTACAACCTTATTGCCAACACTAAGATCACAGGGTGTTGTGTTGGGATAAGGAGAAAGGTGTATAGATGGTCAAGCAAATATATGGAAGGAGGTTTGATGATGTAATACACGATACAAGAATATGGTATTTTGGACTCAATGCAAGGATGCATTGAGTAGGTATGGATAAGTAGTTATGAAAGTGTGCAAGTGGTGACTATGCACACATGCATGTTGGTGTATATTGTTTTTCTAGGTTACACGTCCAGGGAAAACCCCCAAGTACTTCCCCTCATTTCGAGGATGGTACCCAAAGTAAACACTATAATCTTTAGGGCATGACGCTGATCAACAATGCTCAAATCCATTACAATAATATACTTGTTAAGAGCTCAACGTGTCACTTGCAGGAATTGAACCTGAGTGGGGAGGTTAACAATCATTCCTCCTTGATCTAAACCCAATTGATTGCATATTGGTGTGTGTGTGTGTGTGTGTGTGTGTATTATTTCCCAAAGGGGTTGGATCTAATGGTGGAAAACAAGGAATTTTTCACCATTAGGCAAGGTTCAATTCCTATGAGGGCCTAGCCCAAAGCCATGGGGGCACATTGAGGTAGTGGTTGAATGTGTTGTTGCACCCAAAGATATTATATTAAAATGATATCGTGACCCATGAACACACAAGTGGATCAAAGCCCACCCCCACGTCCTTCAATTTCTTTTTCCAGTTGATATGGACCATAACATGTATATTCATTTCTATCTTAATATAAAGTTTTTTTTTTCTCCGGATTATATATATATATATATATTCGTTAATGCATGCTTAATACTTCATTAAAATTAATAAGTTAATAGTTGAAATGATGAAATTTCTACTAAATCATGAATTTGAGATCATTTCAGGATATATTGTTGTGGTTGCAGTGAAAGAATTATGTGCTAGAGTAGTCACATGTGGATGGAATACATGAAAACTATGTCAGGGGCATAGAGTTATGGAAAATGTCGATGGCTGAAAGAAGGAAATATCGGGAAGAAGGCCACTGGAACCTTGTGGTTGCTACAAGTATTGAATTAGAGTTTGGAACTGAACACTTGATAGTAAGTTAACACTCTCCTTGCATGTGAAAACCTTGGTAAAATGGATCACCTGAGGAACTGCATAATAGTGAAGGGGATGCCTGACCTTGGAAGGGCAAGTGTGGCAAGGAAGAGACAACTTACATAAATGAAATTGTTGTAGAAAATTGCATGTGGTATAATGGCTTAAATCAAGAAGGGCATGTTTGAAAGAATAATGAGATAAATTATTGCTTGTGGCAAATGTATGAAGCATATAAAAATAATTATGTAGATAAGTATTGAATTAATACTGTATACTTATCTATTTGAAGCATATAAAGAACAATAAGATAAAAAATAGTTGAGAACTCATGTGGATCAGATAATTTTGTATGAAAGTGGCTATAACATGTATGTTTTTCTTGATGGCTATTATAGGAACAACTGAAGAATGAAGACATGGATTGAGTATCTGGAAAGAAGAACACTAAGGATGGTGTTATTCCAAGGGAAAAAGAATGTAATGCCAACTACAACCAAAGAATATATTGGACATGAAGGACATAGTGCTCGAGAATAGAGGAGGAGAAGTAAAGTTCATTGGACCTACTACAGCTTGAAGAAGCAACATGGAAGATGAAAGGTGCCATGCGAGAAGTATACCCACATCTATTTTTATATTTTGATGTAAAAATTTGTATATATGTGTACACCTATATGGCAATGTGCACTAAGGACAGTGAAAAAATATGGGGGAGGGGAATGTAACACCATGGTTTTGATCCCTGTAAATATAATGTAATGTATATATGTGATTTAGGCTTTGAAATTAATAGTATGTTTGAGGACCAAACAATGTAAATGATGTACATCAATGTTATTAATAAAAAAAATTACATCGTTGGCTATGAGAAAAGGGAGACTAAAACCGATGGGGGGCTATGATTCCACGAGAGAGGAGAAAGAGGGGGCTTAAGGGGGATCAAAGGGGCCAAAGCCCCAAAATATATTGTTTTATTGTAACCCCAAGTTATTTTACCTTAACTTTGTTCAAGGCATATCAAGTTTGGGATGTGTGCCAAGGTAGCTGGAAGACTTCCTAGAGTGACAAGTGGCTAGTTGGAGCCATTCATACTTAATCCTTGGTTTTGGGGAGTTGTCCATCATTTTTTCCATCATCTAGTATGATTTGAGCTGGAAGAGGAAGGAGCTAAGCTTGTAACAGAGGGATCAAGTTGTTTGTATGTAATTCTATTGGGAAATTGCCATGAGCATGTGAGAATGTTGTTGGTGAGAACTCCATTTGCAGTTGAGAATCTTTGTAGTTCCCAACATTGAGATTTTCCCGACCAATCTATGTTGGAGCCCAAGAAAAATGTGTGATAGCCCAAGGGACTGCATTACAAAGAAGGGGATACACTCTTTGGGTTGTGCAGACTGAAGGGGGAAAGAGAGCTAGTGATTTGGGATGGTTATGTGAGTGAAAACGTTGTGAAATTAGTGGGAAATTGGGTTGAGAGAGTGCTTGTTTTTCCTTGTTGACTCATAGCCCCAACTTGGTGTTGGCCTATTGCAAAAAGACCTGGTGCAATAGTGCCTAAGGTTCGGAGGAACATCCCATGTCTGCAACTAGTCGATGTAATTCATTATTAAAGATAAGTGTTTTGGTTATATTTGTCTTTATGTTGTTTAATCTATGTATTTTATGTGTTAGATGTTAGTCTCATTGAAAAATTATGCATTTGTAATTTTAAATGTTTAATGTGAATTGCATGAATTTGCATGTCATTTTGCATGCATAATGCATCATATAATAGGGCAGAGTTAGAATTGGTATCAGAGCAGTATAATCAGGGTGAATTCATAGGAAATTGAAAAAAATTCTCGGTGCCCCACTATCCGAGTAGGGACAAGCATGGTTGGGTATGCGAAACTAATGATTTGAACAGTTTCCATTTCTCATTGCATCTTCTGCCTCTCTTTAATCGCCATTGTGTATACATACCTCGTCATTTACAATGGCCTAGAGCTTCCTCTTCCATTACTCCTCCTCTTTTGAGATACAATCACGTTCCAAGTCTTTCAATCCATCTCCCTTTGACTTAATAGACACATTTTCTAATCAATCTGCAACCAAGTTATTATATATGAACATAATGTAAACAAAATTCCTCAAAACATTGACACACTAAGTTCCCCTAAGATATTGCACTCTTCATCTCTCATTTTTTGCTCTTAGCTCTTCCATGAAACATGTTAATTAGAATTTCAGAATAACCTTCTATAATTAATCTTCGTACTCGTTTTTACCAAGATATGCCCATGCCTTTCATGTTTTCTAAACCTCCAGCTTTGTTGTTTGTTCCTATCTAAAGGAAGCTATAAAACACAACTACGATGATCCCTGTATGATTCCTAAAGAGACCTCCAGGTCCTGTGAGTCCAGGGGTCCCCTTACTTGTCCCATCAAAATTCAATTTTATCCACCCCTCCTTTGGAACAATCCATGATTGCTTCATCTTCACCTACACCTATTGGGGGGAGTTGAATATTTGTAGGATTAGTGTAACATACCCATCCTCCTAGTCGGGTATCATTACCACATTGTAATGTCTCCACTACTACAAACTACCTAAATACAACTCCGATACCAATCTGTAACGTACCCAACCTCCTAGTCGGGTATCATTACCACATTGTAACATCTGCACTACTGCAAAATCACTAAATATGGCTCTGATACCAATATGTAGCGTTCCCTATTACCAACACTAACAAATTCCCTAATACCACTTTGTAACATCCCCAACTTACTGCTGAGCAATGCCACTCCAAAAATCTAGTGCAGATATTCTACACTGAAACATTCATATACGCAGAAACACATGAGGTAACATGCACGATCCCATGTTGGATCACGCCCCACAAACTTTCCTCTTTAGAAACCAATTATAACAACAAAATTAACACATAATACAATTGCGCGCACAATCATTCAGTGCACACAAGTATTACTACATGTGTAACCACTTTGAACACATGAATACTATTATGCACGCAACCATTATGGTGCCGCACACAGATTCAATTCTTCTTGTGCACGTGGATCTACTTCCCCATGCGCACAACGATTCCAACCTCTTACGTGCACATATTATTTCCCTGCACGCATGAAAATTCTAGCCTTTCCTTGGAAACTCATGACCATTATTACAAAGTTAACTAACAAGAATACTTAATATATGTCATAATTTGCATGTGTAACAATAATTATTGGATACAACTTCATGCTTACATGTACACACAACATCATACAGAATAACGACAATTAATTATATGCAATGCCATACATGAAATAAACCCATATTAAACATAGATAATTAAGCACACAATAAATTAGACAAGCACATAAATGACACTTATCTTTTTATAAAGAGTCACCAACTGCACGCAGAGCTCAAACATTCCTCCCAACCATAGACTATGTTTCTCATATACTTTCAACAACAGGTCACCCCTAAGATGGGGCTTAAACTCCACCAGGGAAAAATGATTCCTAATGCCAAGATAAGGCCTGATAGTCAACACAATTCTTCAGTCCAAGGTGCTCAATCGATGCAACTAGCCTACAATATCTCATTCCCCACATGTCTGTCCCACCTAAGGAAATGTGCCCCTTCTCTGTTCAACAGTCCCTTGGATGCCCCACTTCCCTTCCAGGGCTTCAACAACAAGCCAGACAAAAATTCTCAGAGCCTTGTAACTAATGCCCAACACACCAGGGAACAATTCCTAGCAAATATCTCACCTGGAGATAATGCTCACGGGCCTAAAAACTCACTTCTTCGACAACAAACTCTCACTTGAAGAGAACACTCACGGGCCTAACAACCCTCCTCTTGGACAACAAATCTCTTAGCTAGAGAGACTGCTCATGAGCCTAAAAACCCGCCTCTTCGACAACAAATCTCTCACCTAGAGAGAATGCTCACAGGCCTGGCAACATGTCTCTTCGAAAATAAATCTCTCACCTGGAGAGAATTCTCATAGGCCTTAAAACCCACCTCTTTGACGACAAAGACTCTAGTTACTGTATGGAATAACCCCTTTCCAAGATTTTATCTACATATAAGTAATGGTAATTCCCTGTTCAGATGGTCTAACCCCTCAGGAAAAGTGAGTGAATCCCCCCCCCCCAAATACACTAAGGTTCAACCATATATTTACATGGTCATAACTAGACACTTGTCACCTTCAGAATTAGCTTTAGCCACTTGGCAACTCATTCCCACCCCTCGAGAACTTAGGATAAATAAATATCCATAAATTATACTTTTCAGAAATATTAATAAAATATTCCCTTGGACTTAAGTCCCCCTTTTCCCTTTTTGATGGAGTTTGCCCCCCTGTCTCTTTCGTCTAATTGGTCTACGCACAGTGATGTGATTTTATTAATAATTTGAGTTTGATTACATTTTACAAGGATAGGTGCACTGGCCTTTTTACATCCCAACTCACCAGCCCAATAACCACACACATGCTCTCTGGCCTCATATATATATATATATATATATATATATATAACTCGGTCTGATGTGCACTTCAAGGTAATCCACATGCACTTACTCAACTGTGTGCAACATTATGGAACGTGCGCACCCTTCCCTTGATGCGTAATCCACACACACTTACTCAGGTGCGCGCAACAATGTGGAATGTGTGCGCTCTTTTTTTGGAAATCAATCATTACACACTACTCAGGTGCATGTAAAACACAACCAAAACTTGGTGCCAATGACTCACCAACCTATATGTACATTTACATTTTCATTTACAATTGGGGTTCGGATTAGGGGTATTTCATTCCCCTCCCCGTTATTTATGCACTGTCCTCAGTGCATTATATAAACGTACCTACAAAAACTTCAAAAGTCTTTAAAAAGATGCGGGTTCTATGCTTGCATAACATCCTCGCGCTCCCAAGTTGAATCCTCAGGACCGTACCATGTCCATTAGACCTTTACTAGATCCATGGCTCGATTCCAGAGTTGTTTGATTTTCTGATCCAATATGCAAACCGGCCGCACTTGAAAATCGTCTTCTGGCTCCACCTGAATCACATTCCAATCAATGACATGATTAGCATCAAATACGTACTTTTTGAGCAAAGATACATGGAAAACATTATGAATACACAATGATGCAGGTAGTGCAAGCATATATACAACATGACCAATCCTCTCTAGGATTTCAAATGGCCCACAGTAGCATGTTTCCATCTTAGAACAATTTCCCAACTTCAGGGAACTGCATCCTTATTTTACTTTCAAGAAAACATGGTCACCCACTTTAAATTCTCTGTGGTTTCTTCATTTATCTCCGCATCTTTTTTGCTTGTCTTGGGCATCCTATAAATTTTTCCTTTTCTTCACGATCTGCCCTTCCATTTCCTGTAACATTATTATCTGGCCCAACCACTGCACAGTTTGTTGGGTTGTCCCAACTCACTGGTGTGTTGTACTTTCTACCATAAAGTGTCTCAATTGGACTCATCTTTAAAGATGCTTGATACCCATTGTTGTAAGCAAACTCCACCAAAGGTAAATATTTTTCTCATTGCGTCGATTTGTCCATTACATACATTCTTAGCATATATTCTATCACTTGATTTACCCTTTCTGTTTGCTCTTCTAACTTTGGATGATAGGTTGTGATAAAATACAGATTTGTCCCAATTCCTTTGAATATCCCTCTCTAAAAATTTGATGTAAACTTGGGATCTCTGTCAGACACAATTGTCTTAGGTACACCATGCAACCTAGTAATTTCTCTCATGTATATATCAACAATGTTGGTTGCCTTGTGAGTTGACTTCATTGGAATGAAATAGGCAGCTTGAGTAAGCTTATTCACCACTGCCATAATAAAATCATGTTGCTTAGCAACCCTAGGAAGCTTAGTAATGAAATCCATGGTTACAACTTCCCATTTCCACTTAGGAATGGGAAAAGTCTATAGAAAATCAGTTGGGTGTCTGTGTTCATCCTTGACCTTTTGACATTCAATGCATCTAGCAATAAAATCAACAACCTCCTTTTTCATGCCTAGCCAATAGTATTGATTTTTGATTGCTGCAATTGTCTTCTAGTAGCCTTGGTTCCTAGCATAAAGAACTTTATGCATCTCTAAAAATAATAGATTTTTCAATTTCTGAACATTTGGCACATAAACTCTATGCCTATACATGAGGATTCCATCCTCTTTTAACTCATAACCTTCAAATTTATGTTGCAATTTACCTTGTTGTAAATTTTCCTTTATGTCCACATAACGCTGATCTCATTTGGAAACCTCTAAAATTGTCACTCAAAATTGATTTGTACATGCTAATGGTTGTAGCATGCATTGCATGCACCCTCCTGCTGAGTGTGTCATCCATGTTGTTCTCTTTTCCTTTCGATATGTTTGATATCAAAGTCATACTCATTGAGGAATTCCAACCATCTGGTTTGGCTGATATTTAAACTTGGTTGTCCAAACAAATATTTCATACCACTATGGTCTATCGCCAGCTCGAATCTTTTCCCCATGAGGTAGTTCCTCCACATCTTCAATGCATGCACTATGGCTATCAAATCCAAATCATGAGTAGCATAGTGCCTTTCATGCTCTTTTAATTTCCTTGATTCGTAGCATACCACATGCTCATTCTGACTAAATACTCCACCGAGCCCTTCCTTGCATGCATCAGTGCACACAACGAAGTCTTCATAAGGATCAATAATTCTCAAAATTGACGCACTTGTCAACAAACTCTTCAAGTGTTGAAAACTCCTTACACAATCTGTAGTCCATTCAAACTGCACACCTTTCTTTTGCAAGGATAATTGGGTGTGCAATCTTTGAGAAGCCTTCAATAAACCTTCTGTAGTACCCTGCAAGTCCCATGAAGGATCTCACCTCTGTGACATTCCTTGGTGTTGGCCATCCTTTAATGGATTTTATCTTCTCCGGGTCCACAACTATCCCTTCCTCTAAAATGATACAACCCAAGTAATGAATCTGCCTCTGGTAGAATGAGCACTTGCTCAACTTTGCATACAACTGATGTTCTCTCAATACTTGCAACACCATCCTCAAGTGTTGCTCATGTTCTTCTTCCGATTTTGAGTAAATAAGTATGCCATCCAAAAATACAATGAAAAACTTATTTAAGTATTATCTGAAAATACCATTGATTAAACACATGAAGACAGTTGGTGCATTTGAAAACCCAAATGGCACTATTGTAAACTCATAATGTCCATACCTCATTCTAAAAGTAGTCTTGCTAATGTGATCTTCTTTAATTCTCACTTGGTGATATCTAGATCTGAGATCAATCTTTGAAAATATTTGTGTGCCCCTCAGCTGGTCAAAGAGGTCATTTATCCTTGGCAAATGATACTTGTTTTTTATTGTTACTTTGTTCAACTGCTTGAAGTCAATACAAAGCCTCAATGTACCATCCTTCTTTAAAAACAATACCGAGGCACCCCAAGGTGACGAACTAGGGTGTATATACCCCTTCTTCAGAAGCTCTTCAAGTTGCACATGCAATTCCTTCAACTTTGGTGTACTGATCCTATAAGGAGTCTTGGATACGGGGGCTGCTCCATGCATCAATTTTATAGATAAATCAATATCTCTTTTTGGTGGCAACCCCAATATTTCTTTAAAGACATCTTAAAATTCTTTTAGCACTCCACAGTCTTCAACATTTGACACTTTATCCTTAGGTGCCTACTCCACGTGCGCTGCAAACACTTGGCATCATTTCCTGTAGTTTTTCTTCAATTGCAAGGCTAAAACTTCTCTGATAGTTACAACTCTTGGAATGCTTTGAATTGTTCTTAAATTTCCTTCCTCATCCAAGCAAGTAAATGTCTTATTGTAATAGTTTAGAACAACATGATTTTGGTCCAACCAATCTATACCAATGAGACAATCATAAGAGCCCAAAGCTATGATATTCAAATCAGTTTTTGTGCTCACCCCCTTCATATCTATTAGACATGTCTTAACCATTTTATTAATTTTCCTTTTTGCTCCTATAGCTAGTTGTACCAACCAAGGTTTTCCAAGCTTGTTTGTTGGCAATTGGAATGTTTCCACCATCTTAGGATCTAGATAGCTATGACTAGATCCTGAATCAATTAAAAAAGCAATGGGTTGGTCATTAGTCTTACCTTCCACTCCAATCATGTGTGAATGGAACTCGGTTTGCTTGTTATCTAGGGATGTGTAGATCCTTGGTACATTTATGCCCATGTCTTCAATTGTCGTAGTTTGTTGTACATTGTGAACAGTCCTCACTTTTTCACCTATGTGAGGCAAGGATGATTTTAAGGATGGAAAATTATTTTAAAATTTAGAAACCTTGGCGAATCTTACTAATCCTTCATATGCCAACTATAAAATGTTTGGCGATATTTTTGTAAAAATATTCAAATTTCTAAGGATTTTATATAGTTTGTATAAAATTTTGGCGATTTTTAAGGTAAAATAATTTTATCCTATAGAATTTGGGTGAATAAGTTTTAGAATAGCGAATCTTGTTTTGGGAAAAACCATGGAAAATTAACACATGAGCCAAATTTAGCCCCTAAAATCATCCATGATGTGAGGACAATCTCTGTACATGTGGTTTCCCCCATAACCCCAACATTGAATAGGTGGTTTCCTTGGTCTTTGCCCCATTGTTTCAGTCATTACAGGCTCCTTGGGAGTTGGTTTTCCTTGAGAAGTATTTCTAAAAAATGGTGGCTTAGTCCCCTTTCTCCTCTGTTCTATGTTGTTTTTCTTCTTGTCTTCCTAAGCCCTTTGGAAATTCAGTCTTCCCCTTTATTGATCATAGAGACATTTAGCTTGCCTTATGGTTTCCTCCAATTTCTTGGGATCATCATATTGTATCTTGTCACTGATAAATGATGGCAACCCACTCAGTTACCTCTAAATTTTAACCTATTCATCCTTGATGAAAGCAACATGCTTTAGTAGCTCTAAATTTTTTATTTCATACTCATCTGTTGTCATACTCCCAAGCTTTAGTTAAGCATTTATTTTGAAAATACGTTTTAAACTCCTTCCAAGTAACCTTCTTCCCATCAATGTGTTGCACTTGCACGAACTGATCCCACCACATTGATGTTTTTCCCTTTAGTTGATAGATGGAAATTATCCCTTTTGCCTTCGCAGAGTAATTATGTAGTTGGAAGTACTTCCTCATGCCCAATAGTCAGGTCTCCACATCTTCATCCTTCTTATGCTCACCATCAAAGGCAGGAGGCTTGATCTTATTCATTTCTCCCTGTAGCTCGTCCACCCCAGTCCTTCTCTTATGCTTTCTGACAAGAGATGGACTTGAGCTATTGTGGACTTTCCTTAATGAATGCTTTGGTGAGTGATAGTGATGCCTATCAACACTTCTTATTTTTCTTCTCTCATAATGAGACCCGCGACTTCTTGACTTGCTTGACTCTGTCTCCTTATCCATTTTCTTTTCTATTCTATCCAAGCTTGCATAAACTTGATATTGAAGTCATCTTGTTGCTTCTTGCCTTTCATAAGCCTCTCATTATCATTTTTATAGATTTGGACATCTTTTTGCAGTCCCTTTATGGTTTCTACCAATTTTATGCACTCCTCTTTGCTTTCTCTATGCTCATTGGATTTTGTACTATCAATACCCATACCGATATACAAACCCCCGAATTCATCATCATAGCTGTAAGTTCTCTACGCATCTTCCATGATTTTGACTCTCTGCGTTGATTCCATCTCGATTTAATTGTTATTTTAATTCTACAAAATGTGTAGGCAATAAGATTTGTTAGACGAGTTCATGCAACAACTTCATGACGACTCTGCACCAATTTGTCATAATCTTTTCTTCTGATTTCTTCGATGATTTTAGCGTCCCAATCAAAAATTTTGGGTGAATAATTGGACTCCTCTGTCCAAAACTTTCCCATCGACTGCTTCCTCGTGCAATTGTGAGTCTTGCGCAGTAGATTATGGTCATTTAGAATTCACCCAAATACCCTTTTACCCTTTCTTTCTTCTTTCTGAATCCCGTGCGTGCACTAGTATTCAACACGTACAAAAGCCCGATGTCCATATTTAACATATACACTGCGTATCAATATTACATGTGCACCACCAATTTTGCTCCTTGTAGCCCAAATTTTAGTGTGCAGACCCGCGCACCATTGTTTTCTGCACATTTCCAGCATCACACCCTGCAATGTCGAAATTTAGTGTGCACACTTGCATATTCGTATTTTATGAGCACTATGGCCGCGTTGTGTTCCAAATTCAGCTACTTACCGGTCCAAATTTTTCTTTAAGTAGATACTCGTCCCATGCAGGCTCAATGTTGAAACTGGGGCTCTAATACCATTCTGTAACATACCCAACCTCCTAGCCGGGTATTGTTACCACATTGTAACGTCTCCACTACTGCAAACTCCCTAAATACAACTCTGATACCAATATGTAACGTACCCAACCTCCTAGTTGAGTGTCATTACCACATTGTAACGCCTCCACTACTACAAACTCCCTAAATACAACTATAATACCAATCTGTAATGTTCCCCATTACCAGCACTAACAAATGCCCTAATACCACTTTGTTTGTAACATCCCCAACTTACTGTTGAGAAATGCCACTCCAAAAATCTAGTGTGCAGATTCTACACTGAAACGTTAATCTGTGCAGAAACACATGAGGCAACGTGCATGATCCCAAGTTGGATCACGCCACACAAAATTTCCTCTTTAGACACAAGTTATAACAACGAAATTAATGTATAATACAACTGCACACACAATCATTTAGTGCACACAAGTATTATTGCGAGTGTAACCACTTTGAACACATGAATACCATTGCACATGCAACCATTCTGGTGTCACACATAGATTTGGTTCTCCTTGTGTGCGCGGATCTGCTTCCCTGTGCACACATCGATTCCAGCCTCTTGTGTGCATGGATTATTTCCCGCACGACAATTCTATCATTTCCTCAGAAACTCATGACCATTATTACAAAGTTAACAAACATGAATATTTAATAACTGTCATACTTTGCATGTGCGACAATAATTACCGAATACAACATCATATAGAATAACGACAATTAATTATATGCAATGCCATATAGGAAATAAACACATATCAGACATAGATAATTAAGCACACAGTAAATTAGACAAGCACATAAAGGGCACTTATCTTTTTATAAAGAGTCACCAACTGTGCGTAGAGCTCAAACATTCCTCCCAGCCATAGACTCTATTACTCATATACTTTCAGCAATAGGTCACCCCCGAGCTGGGGCTTAAACTCCACCAGGGTAAAAGGATTCCTAATTCTAGGCTAAGGTCTGATAATTAACAAAGTTGTTCATTTCAAGGTGCTCAACTGTTGCAACTAGCCTACAATCTCTCATTCCCCACATGTCTGTCTCACCCAAGGAAGTGTGCCCCTTCTCTGCTCAACAGTGTTTCGGCTATCCCACTTCCCTTCCAGGGCTTCAACAACAGGCCGGACAGGAAGTCTCAGAGCCCTGTAACTAATGCCCAACGCACCAGGGAACAATTCCTAACAAATCTCTCACCTAGAGAGAATTCTCACGGGAATGACAACCTGCTTCTTCAACAACAAATCTCTCATCTGGAGAGAATACTTATGGGCCTGACAACCTGTCTCTTCGAAAACAAATCTCTCACCTGGAAATAATGCTCACGAGCCTGACAACCCACCTTTTCGAAAACAAATCTCTCACCTAGAGAGAATGCTCACGGGCCTGACAACCCGCCTCTTCGACAACAAATCTCTCACTTGGAGAGAATGCTCACGGGCCTGACAACCCGCCTCTTCGACAACAAAGACTCTAGTTACTAGATGGAAAAACCCTTTTCCAAGCGTTTCTCTACAAAGAAGGTAATGGTCGTTCCCCGTTCAAATGGTCCAACCCCTCAAGAAAAATGAGTGAATGCCCCCCCTGAAAAATACACAAAGGTTTAGCCATATATTTGCATGGTCATAACTAGACACTTGTCACCTTTAGAATTAGTTTTAGCCACTTGGTGACTTGTTCCCATCCCTCAGGAACTTAGGATAAATAAATATCCATAAATTATACTTTTCGAAAATATTAATAAAATATTCCCTTGGACTTAAGCCCCCCTTTTCCCTTTTTGGTGGAGTTTAGCCCTCTGTCTCTTTTTGACTGATTGGTCTGCGCACAACGCCGTGATTTTATTAATAATTTGAGAGTGATTACATTTTACAAGGATAGGCGCACTGGCCTTTTTGCATCTCAACTCACCATCCCAATAACCACACACAAGCCGGAGAGACTGTGTGTGGTTATTGAGCTGGTGAGCCTCAAGGTAATCCTCGCACACTTACTCAGGTGCGCAACACTATGGAATGTGCGTACCCTACCCTTGATGCGCAATCCACATGCACTCGCTCAGGTGCGCGCAACACTGTGGAATGTGTGCGCTCTTTCTTTGGGAAACAATCCTCACGCACTACTCAGGTGCGCACAAAACTCAACCAAAACTTGGTGCCAACGGCTCACCAACCTATATGTAAATTTTTATTTTCATTTACAATTGGGTTTTGGATTAGGGGTATTACAATTAGCAAGTTTCAAATTGAATTTTTCCAAGATTTCAAGCTCAATATTTGAGGAATACACAACACTACTGTCATATTGCCATCAATTTTTTTATCATTTCCAACTGTTACAATATTTAACAATACAATTATGTGTTAGATTATGAAATGAGAACATCCGGGTTAATCGAGCTGAGAGGTGCCTGATAACAAAATGATGTAATCCATTACTGATTTATTAAAATGTCAAAAGACATTTCTCATATATATTATGAAAGTTTAGACAAAAC
Source organism: Picea sitchensis (assembly GCA_010110895.2). NCBI lineage: Eukaryota > Viridiplantae > Streptophyta > Pinopsida > Pinales > Pinaceae > Picea > Picea sitchensis. Next base: position 137,395 of record SNQJ01S0000545.1, read on the forward strand.
TTCTCAAAAATCCCAGCACTCTGTTAATTCAAAGTCTATAAAATTTAAATGTCATATATACACTGGCAATGCAGAATTTGATGTGTATATATAGGTATATACACTTTGCAATATGAAATGAGAACATCCAGGTTAACCGAGCTGAGAGATGCCTGATAACAAAATGATGTAATCCATTATTGATTTATTAAAATGTCAAGACATTTTTTTCATATATATTATGAAAGTTTAGACAAAACTTCTCAAAAAGCCCAGCACTCTGTTAATTCAAAGTCTATAAAATTTAATTGTCCTATATACATTAGCAGTGCAGAATTTAATGTGTATATCTAGGGATATACACTTTGCAATATGCAAAGCTTTCACTTTCACATCTAACAATGCATAGACTCTTAAGTGCAACACTGTGAGATGTTTATTACTTCGTAATATGCAGTGCTTTCACTTTCACATCTAACAATGTATAGACTCTTAAGTGCAACACTGTAAGATGTTTATTACTTCTCAATGGGTAACTTAGCAATGAAATCCAGTGAATCCTACGAACTTATGATTCACATAAATGGGACTTTCAAAGTCGATGAATGAAGGAAAACTGCAAAGACCAAGTACTTTAAACTCAATGCACATAAGTTTAATGTTATTATTTGAAAATGATTCTATTTTCTTTATCTTGATAAATTCAGAAATGAGAATTCTATGTTTGAAAGTCATTTGCTTTTATATTTATCATGCAATTTTTTTTTTTATCATTGTCTTCAGTTTTTATTAAATAACACAATAAGAATTAGACTTAATTTATGCACAACAGCTAAAGTTTAAAAGCCAAAGTTAGAATTGAAATGAGAAAAGGCAGTCAAAACTGTGTCTGTGATAGCTCTACTTTCCACTTGAATGACTTTAATAAAGGAAACAAGTGATGAGGTACCGCATTTAAGAGTCTAATGGAAGGGATATATCCACCTCGTGTGTGTTGAGATACATGCCATCAAATGGTGTATATCTCTGTTATCTAGACTCATGAAAGACTGCACTACTGGGTATATATTATTTGACATGAAAAACTGTAGATTGTGTGATTGATGAAAATGAAATGGAATGAACATTGGCTATGCACATGCAATGTCATTCCAGTCCAATCCAAAAAAAACTTAACTAACGTTCTTCCTGGAGGGAGAGGGAGGAATTTAGCTTTCCATTTCGTTAAAGAAATAAGCATACAAGGCATAGCATGATAATAACACGGAAGATGTCAAGTGAGCTTGTCTGAAACCCTTTTATCCCAAGTCAGTCATAATACAGGATAAATAACTCAAAACACAAGTTCGTTTGATAATATTGCCTGCCACTATAAGATATAAAGGGAATAGAACAACACTGGATTCGAAAATGGCCATGGCATCAAATTCATAAAGCAAGGAGTAGAAGTGTCAGTAGTAGTAAGCATTCTGCGATTGAGAATCAGAACTTGATCATACGAAAATTGTATGAGATACGGTCAAGCTGGGCCTTGAATAAACTAGCAAATGAAAATCTGAATTTCGATCTGGAATCGATTGGGAGAGAGTTATAAGCAATGTCACCTGGCATATTCTTAACCTGCAGAAACATGGTATGGCCAATTTCCCTCCTCATAGCTTCGACGACCTTCATATCGATATTAATGGCAAGATTTCCTGAAGAAGCATCCCTGACATAGAATACATTGATCGCTTTATCCCCTCTGGTTGTCACATCTGCTCTTGTCACTGAGAGACCATTTTCACGGAACATGCGAGTAACATCCGAAAGAAGGCCTATTCTATCACTTGCAGACAGCTCAAGACTCAGGCCCTGTTCAGCAGGACCCTAGAGGTTGTTAGATTCAGGGACAGAGGCAGAGAATCAGATGATCAGATCATCATCTGAGTGAGTAATTAGTTGTATGAAACTTGAAAGATTTAGCATATGGAAGGAAACATGCACTGACCTCAGATGCCCTGCGTCCTATTGCAGCCTCCAAGCACTTGATAACTCTGTGTTTCTCACCTTCAGTGTCTAGGGTACAACCATCCATATGCCGAATGTAGTACTCCTGCAAGTGCAAAACCTTTATCCAATCAGCAAATTGAACACCTTATTACCACACAAATTAATTGAGGACATGTGTTTAGTTCTTTTATGATTGAGGGAAACCAATTCTGGGAGAAATATTGAACACCTTATTGCCACACAAATTAATTAAGGACATATGTTTAGTTCTGTTATGATTGAGAGAAACCAATTCTGGGAGGGTCAAACACCTTCCCCTGTCACACAAGGGACTCTACACCAACTAAGATTTGAATCCGAACAGTTTGCATGCCAGCTCTTCATCTCAATCACTAAGCCACAGGCCACAGCCTTGTGGATTAAAATGCATATATTCTTATCCATTTAACTTACCTGCAATGCATAAGGTAAATTGCAAGTGATTGAAGCATGAAAGACAACATACTGCATGTCTGTCAAAGTACAGACTGTATCAAACAGCAACTTTGGTCTGTCTCTACACTGGATATTAACCACAGAATAGCCTTTTTCATTGCAGTTCTCGACGGTAATGACGGGCTTCATGTTTTCATCCAGTAAAGAGGGGTTTGAGGAATCAGAAGAACACTCATAGTCCCTGTCAGCAAACATCAACTGGTGCAGACGCCTCTCTCGGTGAGTTAAGCCCATGGAAAAATCTGTCTTGACCCCTTTGGTGCTATCATCATTCCCTTTAAGCACGTTTGAAAGTTGTCCCTTAATGGTAGACAGACGAACTTCATCCTCTATAGGCCGATTTGATGATTCATCGGTTACATAGACAACACATGCTACTCTCATATTATGGGTCCAAGATTCTGCTGCTACAACATTGCAACTAAAGCTTGTAAGCACTGCAGAAATTTCTGACAGAAGACCAGGGCGATCTGTCCCAGTCAACTCTATTGCTGTGTATTCTCCAATGGACTGTACACCTACAATTCTTCCTAAACATGTCTTCACCTCTCTACTGGAAATGACACGTTTTGCTCCCAAGGACTGCAGCAAGAAAATCAACAAATGTTAATTAGTACATCATCATAAACAATTCCAACAGATCCAATATACCAATGATCTGCACAACATCCTCTTGCCAAAAGGATTTAACTTCCAACATCAAAATAAAGCTACCTGTTGTATGTATTCAATGATGCTTTCATCTGTAAGTTTATCCCCAAGCTGGTCTGTCACATGAAACACTGTGACACAAAAGTAAAACTTGAATAATTCAGTCAAGCAATTGGCTGAGCCCCCTGCAATGCCCACAAGTAATTACAGCAGGATTTACAGAGATGAAAAGGGAAAGGTTCAATGATAGATCTAAAGGAGCGAGCTTACCATCCATAAACCATCCACCATCTGAAGAAATATATGCTTTTGAAATGGTTAGATCTAAATCAGTCAAAAGTTGGACCACTTCAAGAAGTATGCCATGCTTGTTCGCACTATCCACCTGCACAGAGATCATCCACAAAACAACTACTGGGAGAGAAGCACATCACCATGACAAAATTACTAACGGTCTGCAGTTGCACAGACCTTTCTTCAGCCTTGAGCTGAATCCATCCATCTATCCCCATGGGGCAAGCAGCAGTGGCATCATCCATGACTTCCACATCAATTACAAACTACACAAGCCCTCAGGGCCCAACCCTATGGTGGGCACATGTAGAGGTTTGGTCTGCATGCATAATCTTAATCAAGTCCTGGAACACCATCCTACCTATTACTCTCGAGATGCTACCTACCTTACAGCTATTTTATGTTGCAGCAAATCATGAAATTGCAAACTTTCAAATGCATAAAACTATTTTAAATGTGTCAAATATGGCTCTATGGGTTGGTGAAAGCATGCAAGTAATATAGCTTCACAGATATTCAAATCCTACCAAATTTTTATGCTTATGCTCATGCTAACACATACAGCAAACATACCCAACACTCTGAACTTGAATTCATAAATCAAGACCCACTCTCTTAAGAATCTATAACATAGTTAATAATTTGAAGAAAGACATGTTTTAAGAGCAACGAAAATAACAACATTGTGCACACATCTGTCAATTTATATTTATAACTTTTAATCAGAGTATGGTCCAGGCATGCATACCTTGATCAGAGTACAGTCCGGGCACGTATCATTGTCAATCGATACACTGCAACATTCATTGTAATGAAAACAAAATCCGCATAAATACTCCTCATGGAGAAAAGACCAGTAGATACAGATACAGATACAGAAATGAATAACTAAAAGTTTTGCAAGCTACTATGCACCTTGGAGGATTGATCCGACGCTCCAAATTCTCATATTCTGGATCAAAATAAGGCCAAGAAACACTCTCCATCTATGCAACCAGTAGCGCTACCACTACCAGGCCGGATACTGCTCTCAGGAGCGTCGGTGACTCAGAGAACTATCCCAAGCTCCCTCCCTAAATATACCAGGATAAACTCCCGTACATATAGACAAACGTTACGTGGATATGACCACAACAATAAAAATAAAAATAATACAAATGGCCTTCAGATTAGATTCCCCTCTCTTGCCAAAAATGCCAAAATGTTTCATCATTTTTTTAAACAGTAAGTTGGTGTAATTTATCCCTATGAGGTGAAGGTGAGACTTCAGATGGGACAAGATCAACTACCTTTTTTAACAAAAGAGGAAAAAGATTTTTGCAACTTGAAGATTCCTCCATAAATGGTATGAATGGTATGTACACTAATTAAAAAAAAATGATCTTAATAAAAATAATATAAATGGTTTTTGGATTAGTTTTTAATGTGTTTTTAAGTAATATTTAAAATTGTTTTTAATTAGTTAAAAGTTTGTTTGCATTATTAACGTGAAATTCTATCCCTTTTGTACTACTAGTAAGTGAAAGTTTATCTCTTAAGTATCACAGTGAGTGGAAGTTTATGTATCACTAACGAGTTGTTGTCACTATCAATTGACAGTCTATCTCTTATATATCATAATAAGTGAAAGTCTATCCCTTATGTATCACTAGTAAGTGAAAGTTTATCCCTTATGTATCACTAACTAGTTGTATCACTAGCAATTGACAACTAAGTTATGATAAGTTTTTCCACCTTCAAAATAAATAAATTAATTAAATTCCTTATTTTTTAAGATAATGCCAAAATTATTTCTATTACTTATTAACAACAAGTCGATATAATTAATTTACATAAAATATAATCTATAACAAATTGATATAATAAATCTACATAAAACATAATATATAATATACAAATAAAGATTAAATTTAAAAAAAGATGACTAAAATAATAGTTATTATAATAATAGAAATAATTTCAAGATATACACAATATTATAACATCTATATATTTATATACTCACTTCCCCTATGTTAAAAAATAAATTTAATAATTAATTATTTAATTTTGAAAGAATTTTAAAACTATTAATTAATTTAGATTTATTTTAATTTTGAGTTTTTCAAATATTGAGAGGATTAAGTGTTTGGTCATTAAACTTTTTTAATGATATAATTTAATTAATCATTTTGGTTTAGAAAGAATTTTAAAAAGTGATTAATCAGTTGGTATCTATTTTAACTTTGAATTTATAAATATCTAGAAGGATCTAACTTTTGGAAGTGGAAACCTTTTTAATGATGTAATCATTTCTTATGCTTTGAAAAAGTTACTTCTCAAGAGATTTGAATAGATTTGTAATTAAGATGAATATATATTAGGTTTTAATCATTTTAAGAAGTTTTTTTTTTTTTTTTGTTTGTTAATATTGATTAATTAAGATCTGGTTTGGTGATTGGAATAAAGGCATCTCTATGCAAACAACTTAGATTTAAACTTCAACAAATGTAAAGCCCTTGCATGTGTAAAGTTGGTTTTCTTTTGTTAACAAATGAAATTAACACATGTCATATATATGATAGACATTCATTTTTGTTATCATTATTTCTAATTGATACATGATGATATATAATGACAATAACATTAAACTTAATCATTCACAATCTTTTCTATAATAAGTTGTAGAATGTGTTTCTTGGTAACCACAATATTATATCATTTATCCTTTTATATATATAAGAGATAAACATTTATTTATTATTATTATTTTTAGTCAATGATAATGTATAATGACATCAGCATTGCGTTCAATCATTTGTGACCATCTCCTTCCAAGTGGGTTGTTGCATACCAAGCTCACAATCACGTGTCCAGATTTAATAAGTAAAATTTAATCCTTCCAAGTGGGTTGTTGCATACCAAGCTCACAATCACGTGTCCAGATTTAATAAGTAAAATTTAACCTAAATGTGTAGAGTTAATAGTATTATCATCGTTAATTCCAATCACTCAAATTGCCCTTAAGTAACTAATTGTTTTAGTTGTTAACATTAATATATTGTTGTTGGTTTTGGTTTAGTTGTTAACATTAGTATTGTTGTTGGTTTTTTAGGAGCCTCAATATATGTGGTTTGGAAGCTCTTATTTTTGGAATTCTCAAATTTAACGTTGTTGCTTGTGAGATTAGTCATTGTCAAATGTTCATTGTTTTATAGTTATCTCATGAATGCTCTGGCCACTTCCCACTCTTTGTGGTTGATACATTTATAAATATACAACAATTTACTACATATCTGCAATCACATAGGTTATACTGTATATATTTGTAAGTGGTTTTTTCCACGTGGCCACCATTGAGTTGGTGTTGAAAAGTAAATGTTGGATATAATTTTTTTTTGAAGTTTTTACATTAATTTTTATTGAAATCTTTAAAAATTGTTAAAACTTTATATTTAAATTATTGAATTTGTATAATTTGAGTGTTTTGAAAATTTTTCAAAATATTAAATTTATTTATACAATTTAAATAATAGAAAATGATGATTTCACGTATATTTATTATTTCGTCTAATTCTAATAAAAAAGTTCAAAAAATAAAATGTTTAGACAACACTCTTTTTTAATAATTTACTTTTTTTTTTTAATAATGAGATTCTTATTTTGAATGAGACTTATTGAGTGTCACAATGAATGTTTATATAAACATGCTATGATTTCATTGGTGATAGATTTAAATTTATATTTGATTGATATTGTCTATGGTGTATGGTGTTGTCTGTAATGCTGTATATGTGGCCACCATCAAGTTGGTGTTGGAAAAGTAATAGCTTGTGCATTTAAAAAGTAATTGAACATGAAGATTGTGATTGCATGTTTAATGAGATGCTTATTTTGAATGAGACGGCAAGTTCTAGTTGAGTGTTAGAATAAATGTTTATATCTAAATATGTTATAATTTTTTTTTTTTTTTAATGGGTAAGATATTTAGATTTTGTTGTTGTAATTTAAATATGTTTTATTATTATTTAAAATAGTAGAAAGTAAATTAATATTTTTTGTAAGAATTTTTTTGGATAGATAAAATTATAGATATTTAAGTATTAATATTGTAAAATTAAGTTTTAGTAAGAGTATTTAAATATAATAAATATATTTTTACATTAAAAATAAGGATTTCAACAATTTAAAATTGCAATTTTAACAAAGATTTTATGATTAAATTTTAGTTATAATAAATTAGAAAAAGTTAAAATTATAAAATGTTTAATCTTTTTTAATATAAATTTAGATTTACTTGATTATTCGATAAAACATAAATATATTTCTAAAAATATATTTATCCTCATTTCAATTTGATTTGAAAAATATTTTTTTTATATAAAATGAATAAAGTAAAAGTTAAATATTAAAATATTTATTGAATCTTACAAAACATTTAAATTTATTTCAAATTCAGTAACACGAATATTATTCCAACAAATTGTTTTGTATGGTGTTGTTATAAACCTTTGTTGATAAATAAAAACAATACGTATTTTCGGAATTATTGTTTGTATTGTTATGATAAATATTGGTTGTTTTGTTATTTTTTTTTAACTTTTAGTGTATACTTGATTATGATATGTAAATTGATAATAATGTAGTTATTTGTTTTTTAAGGTTTGTTATAAATCAAAATGAAAATGATGTAAATATCATGTATAGATTCTTAGTGTGGAGCCAAGGGCCAAGGTTTGACTAAATAGCCATAAGTTTTATATTTATTGTATTTTTTAAGATTTTTTTTTATAGTTTGATATGTGAAGTTTATAATTCATCATGTAAGTTATTGTATTGCAAAAATAAAAAAAAACAAAACTATATAATGCAATAAAATGTGTACATGGTAAACATTGTTAGGACCACAAGGGGCTATTGTCATGGACCTGCAATCTGTGTGGAATTTTCATGATGACTTGGTGTGCCTAAGTTGCTCCGACACTTATAGTCATACGTCATTGCCTTGCCTCGACCATAGTGGCTTTGACAACCTATGTTTATTATAACCAGACTACGCCTCTTCACTCAAAGTCTGCCCATAACTTCACCTTGAGCTACAACAAGTTAGATAAACCAAGTCCTACTCAACTCAATCTATCCAACAAACTTGCTAGGCACGCGTCCAACCATGGCCTCAAATCTTCCACAACAATACAACACTTAGTCAATTATAACACTTAGCCAATACAACAATATGCAAAAGAATAACGACATTCAAATACATAGAAAATCCACAATACACATCATACGGGGATGAGTGGCACTAAGCCAATGCCTTACACTCTTTTATTCAATATATATGAATGCTACAATGATACAAAGAGGGGATCTCAACCACTACCTACAACTCAATTACAATAGTACAAAGATATCAAGGCAAGTCATCTTCTACAAGACTACCTCCAACCTTCACACAAGCCAATCCTTGAAGCATCCGTCAACTTTCCTCATGCAAGTCATGTCTTCTTTTTGCTCACTTAGCCAACTTAGTGACCTACGACGTTAACCCTTGTCCAATACAACCATTGACCTCTAGATGACTCTTCACACTTCTTGCTCTCTTGTCTCCTTGGTCGATCCTCTTAATGATGCTTAGCTCATTGATGCATCTCCATACTTATACATGCCTTTCTCAACACTTGGAAACTTTCATTGCATGGAGTGGACCCAAGTGTCATTAATCCAAATCATTTTGTCTCACACACTAGCCCACTTGAGTTTCCCCAAGTCTGCCTCGTCGTCTGTCCGCCCAAGCTATTGTGCCCTGGTTGTCTCATCCATTGAGTCACTCTATTCCATGCCCAAGTCATATGATTGTCCATGCCCAAGTGCATCAAAGTTCGATGTGTCTGCAACTCCATCGCTCACAATTCATGGGGACAAATCCCCCCTTTGGGTCTACACATCCAACTTGTGAATTCAAGTCGTCCAACGAATGTGTGCCCAAGGGAGTATGCCTGACGAGCATAGTCTGCAATTATGATATGTGGAATCTTGTGCCCTAAGGAACCTTGATCGCCCCTTGCAATCCACAAGTGTGGAATGCTTAACTCCTTCGATCCATATAAAGTCTTGGCACTCCAATTCCTCAAGCCTCCATGCAATCCCATCCAACTCCCTTGGTTTGTCCAACTTAACTATGTATGGGGCATGCCCAATCCATCTGCAGGTGCGCTTGAGTTCCTTTCCATCATGCACTTCGCATGTCTGTAGTAGCACTCAACTTATCCATGCCATCTCGCCAATAGGTCAAGACGTCTCACTGTCCATAGTGCCCCTTGTTGCAGGCCAAGGTAAGTCTTCATCATGCGCCTTGCCATGGGCCAATGCGACTTGGTCGACTGAAATTTCCATCCATGTTAATGAGACAAATGTGCATTGTGCCTCTCTAGGCGAGGACCTTACATCCCCCCACTAAAATTCATTTCCATCCTCAAAAACATCTCAATAACCTCTTATTATCAAGTTTAATCAAATATGTTCCTCCATCCGCAGTCGTCACCCAAATCTTCTGCGTTGTTCAAGCCAAATTCACGAGGCATCTGCTCACTATCCACTCCACAAGAGCTTCCTAATCAACTTTGTCGATAATGCCTCTAAGTATTGATTTCTGTGAAGGATACAATTGGATCTGTCACCGCTGTGCTAGTTGTTGTAACTGCCTCAATTCCTTATTTTTCCAAAATGTCCAAGCCTCATGCCTTCCAACCTACTATTGCATCCATACTTCAACATGTTCATCCATGCTTTTGCACATTGGTACCCCTCACATGTTGAACTAGTTGGATATTTAATCCAACCATCACACTCAAGCTATGAGAATGCACATCCTCATGTTCAAATGACCTTTTCCTTCTGCAGTTCGATCATGCTACACAACTCTTCACGGACCAAGGAAAAGTTACAATCTTTTCCTTCTGCTGCCAAGTTTCCTTCTACCACCCGACATCCTACCAAGGCAAGGTCACCACCTTCCCTTCATGTCGCTAAGTCAAAGAAACATTTTCTGAGGAACCTTCTCCAAAGGAGCTTCTAGGCTTCACTGCCTGCTCCTAGGCAGTGAGCCAACTATGTGCTACTCAATGATGGGTCAATGGTAGGTAGTTGCGTAAGCCACCCCCACTGTTCACATTCCTTCTAGAGTCTATCAATTCCTACAGAGACTTTTGAAAGTCACCATACTTATGTGTCAAGTATATCAGCAGAGGTATGTTCACCCAATTTTTCCCTCACCTTATTCTAACAGTCGTTCAATATCTAGGTCATATGGCCATTCACCCTACCCAAGTGTACCCAAGGAAGGGTCGACCTCCTCCTTAGTCCTCACGTACCAAGGTTGTTGTATCTTTACCTTGTCGACTTGGTCTGTGGATAGACCTGCCCCATACTCCTCAAACATATCACAAGTTTCCTCAGTCAAAACTTTCATTGTCTCCAATTGATTTCCCAAGTCTAAAACGTCTTGCCTACTAATGCAGCCCCCCCAACTCCCCCGTAGGGCTGCACGAACTCCCGGTCTTGGATCCTCTAATTCTCAAGTCGAAAGACTCTCTGGAACCTTAAAGTTTCCCTTCTGTATCTAAACACAGGCCCCCTCAGCTTCTTGGTGCAGGTCTGATAGCAACCCGCAACCTTCCCCCTTCCGCTCTGTGTGAAAAATCAGAGTGTCGACATTAGCTCCCTTTCGGATAAGCCCTCACTTGATGTGACCTGGGGTTATGACCACATGATTGTAGGTGTGTTCACAAGCGATATGGAATTAAACCACTTTTGGGCCCGCAATGCTTCTCCAGCCTACACGTGTCCTCCAGACAAAACCACGGTTCAAATTGCAGCCCGCCTTCGATTCTTTAACCTCCTCGAAACTTTTGTCCCCGCAATGACATGGGATTGTCAATCTCATGATCTTGACGATAACGTCCAAATCGACGTTCAGATCTGTGCCCTCTTTATCTACGGACCATATCAAATCTCCCTCAATCAATGACCAAGGTTTTCTTCGCAATTCCGGACTCCGGGAGTTTGAAATCTCAAACTCAGCTCTCTTCCGTACCCCAACTTTCAAGAATTGTTGTTCTACAAACACATATCCTGAAATCAATGATCCTTCCTTCACCTGGGTGTTCGATCTTTCAAACTAGATCAACGGTCCAACGACCCCTTCTCGATCGACGGTCGAGATTTCCTTTGGGCTCCGGACTTCTGAGATCTAAAATTTCGAACCCTTTTCCTTATCCTCAAATACACAGAATCCTGCCACGTGTCCTCTTAGATCGGATGACCTAGGATTACTTCGGGTCTTTACCCGAAATGCTCATATATTCGCCACGTGCCCCTTCTGGGTCTGACGGTCCAGAATCTCCTTTCACGAATCGAGATTTCGCGACTTGCGACTTCCAAGTCACAATTTCCTTCACATCCCCGACTTCCGAAATTCCGATATTTCAGGATGCTCCTAATCTGACGGCTCGCGCTCGTCTGGATCTAACGGTCCAGATATTGTCGGGATTTCGTATATCGGGATTTTGCGTATCGTGAAGTCGAAAGACTCTTCACCTCTGTTCTTTTGATCCCCAAAATGTCGAAATTCTCCTTGGGCAATCAACGGTCCAGATCTCTCCTCAATCAGCGACTGGGATCTTTTCGCGATTTCGTGTTTCGTGAGTTTCACGAATTTTCCCTTTGACTTCTTTGAGTCGCGAGTTAGTGAAATGATGATCATTCGCCACACATCCCTTCCGATGGACGGTTATGATGATGTCGATATTTCACGACTTTACAAAACCCTCTCTCCTGTGCAACTCCAAAGAGTTAAAAATCATGCACGTTTTTTTGGATCCAATGTCTATTGGTCCATGCGCTGAGATATGATGGTTGAGATATGATTCCCCTGTGCTCATTTCTCCTTTGCTTGGACGTAGATCTAATGGTCTAGGTTCTTCTCCACAACCAATCAGACGGTTGTTGTCGCTCCTCCTCCTGAGCTTCTGATACCTCTTTGCCTGGAAGATTTATCCATTTTCAAAGGTTCCCAACCTTTGTTCTCCCGACGAATCCACCTCTGGGATTTCGTCAACACTCGTGAAAAGTGTTATCTCTTCTGAGATTCTATCCTTAAAATGATTTCGATCTCCCACGCACACCTTGCGTTCTCAGGATTTTGAATAACTCAGTTCGAAGGATTTTCTTGATAAGAAAATGCTTCTCGCCCACCTGGCGTTCTTTTGCGCTAGTCCTTTGAAGCTTGTTGGATTCTTGACACTGCTCACACCTTGCACTTGGTCTGAGTTTCTCTGGTTCTCTTTGAACTTCTCTCTGAGTCAATCCGAGAATCAATCGACGCACTTCTTGTGTTCGAGATACACACCTTGCATACAAGTATCAGAAGAGAAATGATTGAAACTCAACCAACTTCATCACAAACTCATACAATTAATCTCTCGAACAATCATACATGAACGAACTGGAACAAATCATACACACATAATAACATTCATTCAATCACACATGAAATGAACATAGTCCAAGAATTTGGGACAATTTCTGTCTGTTCTATTCATTCATGAAAAACAAAATACATAGTGCTTATGCTACTCTACTATGCTCTACTGATCTCCCTATCTTGTCTTTTGTTCTGTTCTATTACAATGCAATATTGAAAAACTATCTAAGGACCACTCCACGATCTCTCTCGTCCTGTTATGAAATCTATCATTTCAAATTCAAAGCTATTACCTACTCTGTCCTATTACAATAACTACTAGTTATTGCTAGATAGAGTCGACACTCCATATCTGCATTTCTTACAGTCCTTCAAGACTTTACAAACAAGTTACATTTTTAAAATGTTGTTACAAAAATATCTCAACAACTGATTAAATTCTGAGTTAAATGCTTGATTTAAAACTCTGTCATTGCTGAGATGTCATTCGTCTGCCTCCACACGTGCACTGTTGACTTTGAAGGCGATGCTCTTGCATCACCTGCCCAAGCATACTTCCGTCAATGTATCCATTGCATGCACCGTGGAGTCCATCATGACCTCAAGTCCGGGAAGCCTCTATTCCAAAATATTCATCACACCATTGTCCATCGAAGATGTCTGAGACTTCCTCCTGAAGTCCCACCTTTGGTTTGCCCATCAAATCCAACTCATCCAAGTCCTCCATAGCGAGATTGTTGGGATCCTTGATTGTTCGCACCAACTAGACTCAAGGAGGTCATTCATCCAAGTTCCAGGGATAATTTTAAGGATGGAAATTTATATTAAAATGTAGAAACTCGGGCTAATCTTACTAGTCCTTAATATGCAAAATGAAAAATGTTTGGCAATAGTTTGGTAAAAAAATTCAAATTTCTAAGGATTTTATATAGTTTCTACAAAAGTTTGACGATTTTTAAGGTGAAATAATTTTATTCTATGGAATCTGGGAGAATCGTTTTTAGAAAAAATGGAGATTGGAGAATCCTTTTTTTGGGAAAAACCATGGAAAATTAGCCCATTAGCGAAATTTAGCCCCTAAAATCATACATGCATCCAACCTCCTCACAACTTCACCTCATAGTAGGGACTACACATGGGTCTTGGCATGGAAAGATGACTAAATATTCTAAGTGAGGGATGGGTGTTGCCTTCTCCCTCCTTAATAATTCTTGCCCAAGGACAATCTCAAAATCATCCATAGACACTATAGTGAAACTTCCGGTTCCACTCTAGTCTTCAAGCTTCAAAGTGACTTCCTTGGTCGTGCCAATCACTTTCTCTATGCTCGAATTCACTTCCTGGTTCAATTTGCAACCCAAGTTCCTTCACAATTTCTTCCTTCATAAAGTTGTGGTTCACTCCATTGTCAACCATCAAAATCATTCACCTTTTTCTCTTGGCTTGATGTGGATCCTTCCTCTAAGAAAACACCCAAGACTTGCAAGACTCCCACGGATGGTTTGTCCACTTTCTCCACCGCAGACAACTTCTGTTTCAAGGGACAATTCTTTTCATAATGATCTTTAGCACAAATCCAACATGAGATAGGCTTACATTTGTCCTCAGGGGCACCTAGCTGCTTGGCCTTGTCCTCGCCGATATTCCCAGATGACTTCGCTTTTCCCTTATCTTTGTTCTTGTTCTTTCCACGCTACTTTTCACGTTGTCATCCTCACTGTTCCTTGGACCACCCTTGCTTCTACCTTGTAGTCCAATAATTTGTCTGTCGTGGTGATGGTTACCGCAAGGGTTTGCAAATTTTGGCATTGTAGGTCACTTTGCGCCCAAGGTTGTAGTCCATTCATGAAGTGGAACAATCGGTCTTCTTCCAACATGTCCTTGATCTCCAACAAAAGCCCAAAAAATTGCTTGATGTAGGCTTGGATCCACCTAGTATGCTTGAGAGCCAACAACTGATTTCATGAGATCCAAGACTGGTTCCCTAGCCCAAACTGAGCCTTCAAAGACTTTGAATTCTTTTAATAGTCCTTGGAGTGGCATTCATCTTGGTTTTCTTATTAACTTCCTTCTTGGGGTTGACCACTCCACTCGAGGTATCTTAGACTACATTCCCTTTGATAAGATCGATTGCTTTGATTCTTATGTGAATGCCCAATTTGTACTTGATGAAGATACCAAGATGTAACAAAGACCATTGATGTTTCATTGGAATGGGATCTTGTCTACCAATTTAAGGTTGAGAACACTTCCGAGAATTTTATAACTCATGATAAATGTGACATGATTTTCCAATGGTTCTTTTGTGAGTGCAAGACTTTGAACTATGTATTTTTATAAGATTTGACCATTCTCTTAACTATACTGGGCTCAATAAAGTTTATTTTTGAACTAACGTATAGAATTAGGATCTCCCTTCCTTGTCTAATGTTGTATGTTGGATGTTGATGCATTATTCCTATTAATTTTTTATTTTTTATTTTTTGCATCTAGAGGTGTTTTACAAGGAGTGGGCTAACTCGGGAGCCATCTTCCTTCTCGAGTTACCTTTCTCGCAGGTCCTCCGACGGCCTCATTTTAAATTTCCGGCCAATCCAGAACTCATCAATTTTCTAAGCATCTGGGTTAGTTTAAAATGGGGGAAAAGCCATGGGATAAGGTTATGAAATGCATTTGATCCATGCAAAACTCAAACTACCCCTGAAAATCTCGCTGGATTCAGGCCCATTTTTTTACCTGAAAAGTGGATCTTTTTGCTCCTGAGTTAGCCTACTCCATTTTCCAATCCAGTATGGAGGAGATATTGTCAAATACTACATAACATTAAAAAATAAGGATTTGGGTTCGAGTTCGAGAGCTCCCACAATGATGAAGCTCTTGAGGTACATGACTCCTTACAGAGATCCATGTTCACTCCAACCATATAGATATGTACCTGCTAAGGAATCTGCCGAGGGATTTCAGTCATTTCATTTTGGACTGAAATTGCCCAGGAGCTATCGATGCCATGCGATAAAAACCAAGAGCCATCCGGATGCGCTTAAAACTTTAAGGTATGGCATGAAGAAGGAACTCTTCAATGTCTATTAAAAGGACATGAAGAATGTGATTAACATGCAAGTCAAGTAAGGTTGTTCAGAGCTTTTCGGTAGTTTTTTTGTGAAATATAATTGATTTAAACAAAATAGGACCTTCAAATAACAAAGTCTTTCCTAAAGATACTAGAGCTTAGATTCCAAGCCCTTCCTTTAGTGGCAGTGTTAAATACGATTTTATATTGGTTGATATGTTTAAATAAATTTATGTTAGTGGTAGAGATATGGTTTTATATTTGTTAATATGTTTAAATAAATTAATAGTAGTTGAGGTTAACAAAGTTGGGGAAAATTGAGTATTATCATCATAAAATTCATTAAGATTTAAATTTTTGTTAATGTGTTTAAATAAATTAATAGTAGTTGAAGTTAACAAAGTTGAGAAAATGGAGTATTATCATCATAAAATTCATTAAAATTTTAATTTTTTTACACATGTAAGGGGTGTCAAAAGAAGGCTTTGGTCATGATCTTATGACATAATGAGCATTTCTTTTTTAATAGTAAAGTCTACGGAGGTATACATACCCATACCCACCCCCTTTGGATTTGAACATGTAACTTTTTAGGAGGAAACAAATGTTCTTAACCATTGGACACTGTATTTATAAAAATGATTTTTTTTCTTAACAATGTTAAAGACAAAGAGGTATTAATATAGGACAATAATATTATAGTAAATCTTTTTGTCACATGTATATATCAACTTAGATTTAGAAAAAAAATCTAAGTTATAGGTATGAACTTATTTTTGAATGCAAAACTTGAAACACTTAAAGAGATTTAAAAATTTTACACATGTAAGGGTGTCAAAAGATAAGGCTTTGGTCAAGATCTTAGGACATAATGAGCATTTCTTTTTTTAATGGTAATTTCAAATACAATTTTATATTTATATTTTAGTGATAGTTTCAAATATAATTTTATATTGATTGATGTGTTTAAATAGATTAATTTAAAGTTAATAGAGATTAACACAATTAGTAAAAAAGAAGTATTATCATTATTTTTATTTTTTTTCAATTTTATAAAAAAAATTAACCACATATTTTTAAAATTAAAATTAAAAGGACTAACTAATACTCTCACCCAAAAGTTAACAGCTAAAATTATAATTAAAATACTTCATCATCCTTAAAAAGAAAGTGATTAACTCTTTAATCAATTGCCAACCAACTTTATCATCAAAACTAACTTGCAATTCTTAATTACACATAAAGTATAAGATCAAAACTAACTTGCAATTCTTAATTACACATAAAGTATAAGTTGAGGAAGTTTATTTTTTTTAAGATGTCTTTTATTTATAAAAAAATTGATTAGTTTTTCACAGTTTTTTTTATGAATAACATTATAGTTATTGATAAATTGGTAGTTTTATTGAACTTTATTTTTATTTTAAATAATTTAACAATAAAAATAACTTAATTATATTTAATGATCTTTAATTTTTTAATTTTGAATTCATCAAGTGTTTTATGTTTAGAAGGATTAAATCTTTTTAGGTGTTTCAAGTTTTGCCTTTTAAAAGAAGTTTATATCTATAAAAATATAATCGCTTTAAATGCTTGATAAATCTAAACTCATATATACATATGACAACAAAATTTACTATAATATTATAATATTATTATCTTATATTAATACCTTCTCTTTATCTTTAATATTATTAAAAAACCATAGTTTTTATAAATACTAATATATATATATATTATATATTATATAATATAATATATTATATTTTCATAGAGTAACACCTCTTTGTTGTTAGGAGCAGAAAATTCCCTTTCTAATAAAGACAATGTTAAACTAAAAATAGGAATCAATGGGCATGAGTGATATCATCGTTCTGTTCTATTTGATTATCTTTTGGATCTATCTCTCTTTCTTTTGTACTGTATGTAGATAGAATGTACCAGAATCAAGACAAGGATCACCATGGTTTTCCTCCCAACTTTTGGGTTGTTTCGCACATAAATCCATGTTTTATTGGTCCACCATGTTCAGATATATGATTATGTACTACATTTGTTCTTTATTTTTGTCACTAACTTGTAAGCATGTAGTTATATGAATAAAATAATGGTTTCAACGTAAATATCTGTGTAAGTTAAAGCCTAAAGGTTGGATTTATTTTTGGTCAAAAGTTAAGAGGCATTTGAATGGAGCTAGGGAGAAGGTGATCAATGTATAGCCTTAGCATGTTATCCAGGGTTGTAGGTGGTATATATATTGTTGAATATATCTTGGTGTATATATTAAAGTGATCATATAGTGTATATATCATCAACTATCAACTGTAGTATTGAATGTTGCTTAATTGTTTATTGTTAATCTTTAAAGATAAACCATTTTTTAAGAATCTATCTTCAATTAAGTTTTTCAAAGTACATACCTTATTATACTACCAACAATATCCACCCTGCTATGCTGCAACATTATTGAATTTCATACTGTGAACAATATTTATCCTGCTATGCTCAAACATATAATATTGTAAGAACAAATGGTACATAAATAATCCGATGTAAACTGCTCTACTAAGAGTGATGTATAAACCCATCTAATTTGAATTGCTTTCAAATCCAACTATCTATAAACCACGAACATAAAATATTGTAAGAGCAAATGGTATATAAATAATCCGATTTAAACTGCTCTACAAAAATAATGTATAAACCCATCTAATTTGAATTGCTTTCAAATCCAACTATCTATAAACCACCCAGCGCAATATTCAATACTGCCTAACAATATATTATACTACATCTTCCATAACTATGATCACATTATCATGAAACCAGGTGGTATGACTGATAATAATTATGTTGTAATTAGTCAATTCCTTCCACATTCTAGTACTTTTCGATATGCACAACTCTTGTGAATACAGTAAACAGATCCTGACAACCACAATAACATGACTGGTTTTCGCAACTGTTTGACATTTTGATAAGACAACCCAGTAGAAAGTGCGATCCCATGATTATGTTATTTCTGTTTCAATAGAATGCAAGATTCTTAAACCGACATAAGAGATGCTATCATGTGCTTCCCTGACGTATTGTCCAGTCAATAATATGCCATTACTCGGTAGTGTTCTCTGTTAAAACTGATGAGATATTGAGCGAACAGTTTCGATGGATATGATAACAATTTTTTTATGCAACTCACCGATAGTGCTGTCATCATGATTTACATCAGATATTCGTGCGGTATAGCGACTAGCCTGATAGGGTAGCCACGATGCACCAGACGATAGGTAAATGCCAAAATCGTATTGTCAGTTCTTGAGATGCTAATAGTATTTTTCAGATATTTTAAGACGGAATCGATGCCAACGAGGGTATTCAGGCTACCTGTGCGAAGGTCAGATTATGTTCGTTGATACATGTCGATGCAACTGTAACTGTTGTAGGATGCCACCAGACGATATCATTACACCATGTATGATCCGGTCTAACTTGTTGGACACGTCAGGAAAATCACTTTACCTCGATAATGGCTTCAAATTGCCTCGAATAGATCCGCCCAGTAGCATTAGCATCCAATCAGATACTGTTGGTGTGCTAAGGAATGTATTCTGCTGTTGAAATCTGAACTTAAATCGATTGCAGATTCCGTCCATAGGGAGATACAACCCCTTATATGGACGGAATCCATTTATGCATTCAAGTTGATATCGACCTCGTTTCAGACTTGTTTGGCATTTTTTTTTGAGTAATTTTGTTTGAAATTTGGTTAAGAATTAATGTATCGTTAAGGAAGTGATGGAATTGCAGATTTGAGTTGTTGATTCTCTACAATCTGAATGTTTTAGGGATTTTTTAAGGTGCTGAATCTCCGATCTCGTTTTGGATTTTTTTGGCATTTTTGAAAATCAGCTAAAAATCAATGTACCGGTCAGGAATGGATGGAATTGCGAATTTGAGTTGTTGATTCTGTACAATCTGAATGTTCCAGGGATTTTTCAAGGTCTTGAATCCATTTATGCATTCAAGTTGATATCTACCTGGTTTCAGACTTGTTTAGCATTTTTTTTTCGAGTAATTTTGTTCGAAATTCGGTTAAAAATTAATGTACAGATCAAGAATTGATGGAGTTGCAGATTTGAGTTGTTGAGTTTGTACAATCTGAATGTTCCAGGGATTACTCAAGGCCCTGAATCCATTTATGCATTCAAGTTGATATCGACCTCGTTTCAGACTTGTTTGACATTTCTTTCGAGTAATTTTGTTCGAAATTCGGCTAAAAATTAATGTACCAATCAAGAATTGATGGAATTGCATATTGAGTTGTTGAGTTTGTACAATCTGAATGTTCAAGGGATTGCTCAAGGCCCTGAATCGATTTATGCATTCAAGTTGATATCGACCTTGTTTCAGACTTGTCTGTTATTTTTTTTTGAGTAATTTTGTTCGAAATTCGGTTAAGAATTGATGTACCAGTCAGGAATTGATGGAATTGCAGATTTGAGTTGTTGAGCCTGTACAATCTGAATGTTCCATGGATTTCTCAAGGCCCTAAATCCGTTTATGCATTCAAGTTGATATCGACCTTGTTTCAGACTTGTTTGACATTTTTTTCGAGTAATTTTGTTCGAAATTTGATTAAGAATTGATGTACCAGTCAAGAATTGATGGAATTGTAGATTTGAGTTGTTGAGTGTGTACAATCTGAATGTTACAAGGATTTCTCAGGGCCCTGAATCCATTTATGCATTCAAGTTGATATAGACCTTGTTTCGGACTTGTTTGGCATTTTTTTTCAAGTAATTTTGTTTGAAATTCGGTTAAGAATTGATGTACCGATCATGAATTGATGGAATTGCAGGTTTGAGTTGTTGAGTTTGTACAATCTGAATGTTCCAATGATTTCTCAAGGCCCTGAATCCATTTATGCATTCAAGTTTATATCTACCTCGTTTGGGACTTGTTTGCCATTTTTTTTGAGTAATTTTGTTCCAAATTCGGCTAAGAATTAATGTACTGATAAAAAATTGATGGAATTGCAGATTTGAGTTATTGAGTCTGTACAATCTAAATGTTCTTGGGGTTTTTCAAGACACTGAATCAATTTATGCATTCAAAAATACAATTTAAACAAAGAAAAATTGAATATAAAATTTAAGCAATAGAAAATTGAGATTTCACCTACAATGGCATAACTAAATTACTAGAAAATCAAGATCGAAACAGTATCAAAATGTGACCGTCAGGATCGGTGAAGTATTGCATTAATTAGAATGGCTTGCCTTCTAAAATAGAGAAAACATTTCATTATGGACCACTTATTCAATTATGTTAAAGAATATGTTTGTATTTGCGACACTGTTTTATGCTGACCAAAGACTCTATATGTGTGAATGGATATCTGTGGCCTTATCCCGTTAAGTGATTGCGAAATGTTGCCTTGGGAAGATTGTGCATTCAAATCCAAGCCTCCTGCAGACTCGTGAAAGTTATGATTGAATCAAGGGCCAAGGATCTTTGTGATCTTCGTTATGGGCAGGAGTCATCATACCATCTAGACTTAGAAAAAAAAATAGGGTATATTTGATTATATTTATGACCTCTCAATACAATTCCATCAATCAAATGATCGCCATTTGGATATAACCTTGGAATATCTCTCAAGAGGTAATCCAATGGCAAGGGCAAAAGTTATCCTCAAAGATATACAAGAATGTGGATGAAATCCATTAGCCATTTACTTAAAGGAAAACCCAATGTGAAAGCAAACCTAGATGTTGTTGGATCTAGCCATGGGCAAACCCTAAAAGAACCATTAAAATTATGACATAAGAAATTGTAGTTGTCTTTGGAATAGAAAGTATCACGAGGTCAAAAGATTAGCCATAACATGTATAATATGTGGTTGATACTAAAACTTGAGTCATTTATTTGTATATGGACTTTTTGTTGTCATGGTCAACATGTAGTTAATATTAAATCTAAAATCATTTATTTGCATTTTGATGTCGAGTTTTTCCAAAGCCAATTCATTTACCAAAAGTGAGTATTTGTTTGACTAATTTGCTTACTCTTACTCAATCACCTTTTTAAAGGAGCCTCTCTCCTTTCAATTTATTTTTTTCATCTCCTAGCATATTGCCACTATCTCCACCCTCCTCCAACTTCACGTTCCCAATTGTGGTTCAATCAGGGAATATTATCAAGGACATGACATTCAATGGTAGCCTAACCACGATGAATTATCAAAGTCCCAAAGTCCAAATGGTGAATGAAGCTCCAACCTCATCCATAACAATGGTAGAAGATGTGATGGAACAATCATTATTTTTCAAGGAAAATGGACTTCTCTCATGTTGAATGGCCTTTGGCCAAAACTAAGAGATCTCTGATAATTGATCTCAATCACTTGGACAATGGAAATAAAAGGAAGAAGCCTTCATCTCTCCATGCACAAAAGGTTTCTTCATAATAGAATTTGACCTTGTAGAAGACAAACACTAGATCCTCAACTCTAACCAAGACTCTACATGAATCCATGGACTCCAACCTTTTATCAAACATCAAAGTCCCTCTCCATCACACATGTTTGTTTGAGAATGTCCAACCTCCCCTTGCGCTTTTAGAGTTTTTATTCATTTTAAGTGATTAGAAACACCTTAGGAAAATTCCATTTTACAAGACATATAACTACCTATGTCTGTATCTATGTAGACATGGATTTCAACAAATGCTTCTCATTTGAAATAAAGTTGGTAGAAAATGAATACACTTGACCAACCTCTCGATTATGAGCATGTTGCATTTCAATGTAGGTTATACTTTGAAACAATGCATATATCATCCCAATGTGTCAAGAAAACAAGGCGCTCTTGAAAGCCATAGAGGAAGCCTACGCGGAGGGATGGGGCAATTAAGGATCATATTTAATCAACAAGGATATCCTAATTACTAACTCCACAATGAAACTAATAAAACATCAACCCTATCCCATCTGCAGGACATCTATTCAAGGGGGTTAAGAAACAACTCCAACAATTTCTCATCCATTGAATTCACTGCAAAAGGATCCAACACTATAGAATACCCCACTGCCCCCATTACCAATAACCCCAACAACAAAGATAGCAACGCCTCCATGAGAAAAGGCCCAGGCCTTACTTTCCTCTCCTCTTGATCAACACTCTCCCCTATACTCTATTGAGCTAGCTAGATCGATATGAAGGAGAAAGAGGATGAAGTTCTTGATATCTTAGAAACCCAACTATCCCCTAAAAAAAAAGTGGATAATCACACAAATTTGTAAATAAGAGAATTAAAAGAACTAATCAGAGCTAAAGTAAATTTCTATTTAAAAAAGTCAACCTACATGACCTAATGTAATCAATGCTTATTTTTACTACAATTTTTCTTGACAACTAAATACATGGTTGACGTTTAGTCATATCAACATTTAAAAAAAAAGAAAACGACTTTAATAAACCTCCAAGCTCTATAATGCTAAGAGATTCCCTCAAATGGAAAACCTCATAATGATTATTACCACGGACTATAGAATCGTACTCAATGAGCACCATGGAATTATATTTGTTATCAAGAATATACTCACTTTTGTTATGCTCATGCTCACAATCTATTGTTATATATACATATTTTTGTTAATCTTATTGGATACCACTTTTGTTATATATACATGCAATATCTAATTGCCTCTATCTTTTGAGAGTCGAATCGTACGACCGTGGTCCTCAATCAATATACTTTGGGCCGGCCTGCAATATATTATATTTAAATATACGTCATTTGGAATCGAAAATATATACTTAGAAGGTTTAGTTTAGTTAGTGGTTGTTAATGTTGTTTGGCACTTTAGTTTGATTTGAATCTTATAAATTAAATCATCTTTTAAAATTTCTCATAATTTTTTTTTTATATATAAATTTTGTGGAGAATTTCAAGGTATATATAAAAAGAGATATTTTGGTTAATCTTAAACATGGTTTGAGACAATAATTTCATGGAGTGCATAGTGGTGTTAATTGAGTTAGATTCTATACATTTTTAACTTGAGATGTCAAAGAAAAAATACTGCATGCCAAAATACTTCACTATTTTTGCGTTTCCATGTTTATGTTGATATATGTAACTATACATTTTTAACTTGAGATGTCAAAGAAAAAATACTGCATGCCAAAATACTTCACTATTTTTGCGTTTCCATGCTTATGTTGATATATGTAAGTTTTAAGTGATAGATGCATTGTTTATTATTGAATGTTGATCAACCATCATAGATTCATCTTAAATTCAATTTAGTAGGCATTGAGAGGGATCAAAGGAATAACAACATAATTTTCTCTATACTTAAAAGATTGGGGTTAAAAATGGATTTATGTTGGTTTATTTTATTATAGTTTTTATAATTATTATGGTCCTTTCTTTTAGTATTTTATTATTATGATTGTTTATTTTTTATAAACTTTTTTTTTTTCAATTTAGTTTATTATCATTATAGACATGACAAATCTACCTAAACTATACATGCACCTCGTTCCTCTTAGTGTAATTACTTATTACCACCTTATTACTAGACTTCACAATTCCTTTAAATTCCATGACATACAAGTAACACCCACAACTAAATTTAAACTTATATTGGGTTAAAGATGATCTATAATCTTCCTCCCACTTATGAGTGATCTGTAAACCCCTGTGGATATTCCACTGGAACAGTTCATCACAACAGATCTTAAAAGTTTCCACAATCTATTACTATGCAATTTTATGTAAGATTCATATTTGATGTTACAAGCTTAATGCATGAAATACTCAAATCACTGAGATTGAAATGAAAGAAGCTATGCAAATAACACACTTTCCACACAATGAAAAAAATGTGTACCCTACAAAAACCCAATATGGGAAAATCCTAGCTAGAAGATGAGGCTTATGCCTTGTTCTTTTCTCAGTTATGAAATGAAAATACAAAGAAAGTAGATTCACTATGGAGTTGCCAAGGACAATGTAGGTAGTATGGTTACTACAAGATCTCTCACTTTCTTTATTTTGCTCCAAATATCACTCTCATATGCTATGATTTACTATGGAACAATACTCAATACAATAAGAATGGAACCTCTTCCTATCTTAGTAGCCTAGTATTTAACATGGCCTAATAGCCATTTAGGGTTAGTGTTAGGGTTTTTGGATGCCTCAACTCTCAATTAGGGTTAGGGCTTCAGACCATCTAGAATATTCTTGAAAGTCTACACATGACTAGCAACACATGTGTGGGTAGTGGAAGTTGATGTGGCATCCACTTGGTATCATGGTGGTCAATAGGATAGGTCAACTTGTGGGAGGCATACCTTCCTCAAACAAACTTCGATTGGTGTGATTTTCCTATTGTTGGAAAGCTATCGATGTGTAGAACAACATCAAGAGGTTGTAAGATTTGTTTACAAAGTTTTAACCTAAAAAATTATCATTGATCCAGGTGGATCTTGGTGGCCATCCACCTTTTCCATTGAATCAACATTTTTGAGACTATGGTTTTGATAAACCATGATGTAATGATTGTACTTCACCCTTTTGATGGGGCATGTAATGTAATGCCATTTCCATTTGTTAATTAAAATCGTCATGTAATGATTGCCTAATGGTATTATGTACATGCCTACAATGTTAATGCACCAGATCCCATTAGAACTTTGTAGTTAAGCACACTTGGGCTAGAGTAGTACTAGGATGGGTGACCTCCCGGGAAGTCTTAGTGTTTTACATGCCTATGGAATTTTGTAAACTTAGACCAATTTATCCCACGTGCATCATAATAATTATTCTCCTCTCACTCTTTCATATATAATCGAGGTGAAGGAGGTCCTTTGTGCATGAAATGGAGTGTGATGTGATTCTTATTGCAAATGAGCGAGTCAACATCTCTTTCTCTTCAAAGATAAACTACTACCATTATAGCCCGGTTGCGTTCTACAATATTATGGTATTGTATTCATTAATAGAAGTTGGGTTTCAATGTATTTATGTGTTCTCTACTATAGTTTGGTTTATATCTCATTTCGTTCTCAATATAATCCAGATCAGTGGTATCAGAGAAATATGCTCTTTGTTATTTCTCGATGGATGCCCCCGATGGGTCAGGGATAGAGAGTTGGGTCTCTATCTAGTTTCGCTTAGGGGATGACCACTCTCACCAGCCCAAATGACCTCCCATGGTGGAAGAAAAGAGAGATGAAAGACACAGAGATCCTTTCAAGACGTTGCTCAAGGAATCCCTCATGCGATAGAGGAATGTGATGATGGACAATTTCACATAGATCCTTCGACGATTGCAGATGGTGACCGAAGCATCTTCGACAAACAACTATTTTGAAGGTGCGACACCCTTTAAGGTACAAGTTAATTTTGATATCCCCTTATTTGAAGGCTAGGTATATGGAGATGCTCTAAAGAAATGGTTGAGTTTTCTAGAAGGTTATTACTTTGTCCAAAAAAAACCTGACGGTGAAAATATCACCTTCGTGCTCCTTAAATCCCTTCCCCATGTCAAAGCTTGGTGGGAAGGTTACTGGGAGAGGCACATTGTAAATGAATATGTTTAGCACACAC
>SNQJ01S0000545.1:172339-183272 GCA_010110895.2 Picea sitchensis
TGAAATTCATACACTGATATATATACATATATATAAATATACTCACAACACTGTGAGATTGTGAACGATTTTAGTGTAAGAATGTCTGTGAATGTTTTGATAACAATTAATGGACATATGCTTGTAATAGAGGAAGCCATGCATGACTTACGTCGATAAAAATGAATCTAATCATGCCTAGGTTGAACTAAGTCAGGTATCCAGACCGTTCTCGGGAATTTGTTTCCCTTATCTGAATCCAGGAATGCACCGGAATAGACCTCTTCACGGAGATTCCCTCCTTATAAAGGTTTACCAAGAACCTGGAAAAAGGGTGTGATTGTACAAGTCTTAACAACCCTGTGCGAAGAGGAATGACTCTTTTGAAATCCCGAAGTAGCAGAGTAAGGATAAGTATTTATCAATGGATGAGATCCCGTCGAGGAATCTGCGGTCATTCACGACCGTTAGATCGAAGGAATGAATGAGGGCGTAAATTGCCTTCACCCCTTTTTCCTCTATCTTCGTGAGTAGCGAGGAAATCTAAATCGTAGATCCCGAGGTCCCATGGGAACATCTGGACCGTTGGTTTTCCACGTCCAAAGAGCATTAGGAAAGGGCGCGGCATCGGGGCCGATCTGAACCGTCAGATCTTAGCTAGGAAACCTGATAGCCATTAGATCTATCGGGCGATAGACGAGGGCTAAGTCTCGTGAACTCGAGGCTCGCGGGGTGGAAGTCCAAAAGTTGGACGCTCTAAGTCGTGTGGCTAAGCCACAAGAGGATCTGAGCCATCCATCCGAGGAGGACAGGTGGCAAAGATCCAGGGACCTCGCTATCTCGGAGGTTCGCGAGGTAAGAGCCCGAATTTTGGAGGTTCTAAGTCGCGAAGCGGCGAGGTGGTGAGAGGCTATGAGTCGTCCATCTGGGGAGGACAGGTGGCAGAGATCCAGGGACCTCGCTATCTCGGAGGTTCGCGAGGTAAGAGCCCGAAGTTTGGAGGTTCTAAGTCGCGAAGCGGCGAGGTGGCGAGAGGTTGTGAGTCGTCCATCTGGGGAGGATAGGTGGCAGAGATCCGGTGATCTCATGAGCTCGGAGGCTCGTGGGGTAAGAGTCCAAAGTTTGGATATTCCAAGTCGCGAGTGGTGAAGCCACGAGAGGATCAGAGCCATCCATCTGGGGAGGACAAGTGGCAGAAATACGGGCATCTCGCTACCCCGGAGGTTCGTGAGGTAAGAGCCCAAAGGTTGGGCGCTCCAAGTCACGAGTAGTGAAGTGCCGAGAGCCAAGCGCGAGAGAACACGTGGAAACCCCTCAAGGTGGGCCCCGCGTGATTGACGAGTGGACCCGCCTCGCCTAGAGAAGGGAGTCAATTCTCTGTTGACTCCTCGTGTCTCGGGGATTCACAGGAGAAGGGCATGAAAGCTCAACACTTGGAATTACGAAGTCACGAGTAGCGAGAGTTCAACCATTGACCTCATTAAGCGGCGAATAGCGAAAGGAGCTAGAGTTTAGCCTAGCCGGCGGTCATGCGTAGAGGACGCTGACAGAAGGAAGCTATACCCATTTCGTGATCTCGAGTATCGGCGATTTGCGAAGAAAGCTCGAGGGTCTTCGACTCACGACTTGCGAGATCGCGAGTTGTGAAAGGTGCCCGGTTTGTTCAGCCTATGGTCCTAACCCACGACCATAGGGAAGTGAATGAGGAAGAACTAGCCTGCACTAGGCCCCCGTAGGACTTCGGGGATTCTGTTCCTTGAGGAAAAACAGAAATTTTATTATTTAGGTAGTGGGTGCGTTACAAAAGCATTGTCACCCATATCCTTGGTAATGGTGTAAGGCCCATATTGAAGTGGGTGTAGCTTCTGATGGGGTCCTGTGAAGTGCTCTTTCTACAAATGCAAGAATACCTTATCTCCCACCTAAAACTTATATGGTACCTGATGTTGATCATGGCACTTCTTGTACTTGGCATTAGCTTTCTGCAAGATATCATGAACTTGTTGTTGGATGTGCTAGATTCGCTCAAAAAAATTGGTTTCTCAATCAACCTCGGTATGAGCATGGGAGGACTCTTCCTATGAACTGCAATGGTTAGAGCTACGCCAATGGGAGACAATGGTTGGAAACCCAAGCACACCTGAAAAGAGTTATGGCCAATAGAGTTATGGAGGGATCTGTTGTAGCTTTGTTGAACATAAGGAAGGATTTCATCCCATGTGCAAGTATTTTTGGAATTGTACATCCTCAAGGTATGGACATTCATCTTGTTGACTACCTCTGTTTGTCCATTAGTCTGTGGGTGGAAGGTAGTCGATTTGGTCAGCTTGGTGTCCATCATTGACCATAGACTCGACCCAAAAGTACTCAGGAATCTATTGTATTGATATGAGATAAGGGTTCATGGGAGCCCAAAATGAACCCGAACACGTTCAAATATTTTTCGATGGCCTCGACTATGATTCTTTTCTTGCATTGTGCTAAAATTGTCATCTTAGAGAATCGATCAACGACCACGAAGACACAGTCATTCCCATGCTTGGTTGAAGGCGGACTAGCCATGTAATCCATGGAGATGGACTCCCAAGGCCTATCTAGAGTAGGTAGAGGGGTGTATAGCTCCTGTTTCTTGATGACGAGCTCAGAAATGGCACAAGAAGTGCATGATATGATGTACTTGTTAACATCTTATCGAAGCTTCGACCAATAAAAATTATTTTGCAGTACTGACACTATTTTTTCCACACCAAAGTTTATTATTGCTCGACTGTAATGATCTTTCCAAATTAGATTTGCACGCTCGCTTAAAGGAAGAAAGAGATGGCTCAGATGGCATAGCATTCCATCCTGGAGATGAAAGTCTGGAACTATTTTTCCTGCTCTTAATGTCTGATAGGTAGAGAAAAAGTCAGAGTCATGATTATATAATTGTGGCCACCTAGACGTATCATTCCCACAACAGTTAATAACTGTGGTTAGCGCCACAATGAAGGGTCGACTGAGGTAATCTACGACATGGTTGGTGTTTCCATTCTTGTACTTGATGTTTGAGTGGAATTGTTGAAATTACCTATACCACTTTTGATGGCAGTCATTATGTAACTTTCCTTGTGTCTACATGAATTGCAGAGGCTCGCGATTAGTGTGGATGATTGTTTCTTTCCCCAGAATGTAATTCTTCCACTGTCAACATGCTTGCACAATGGAGTACATCTATTTGTCATAGTTGGGGTATCTGCAAACAACATCATATATTTTTTCATTATGATAGGCCATCATATGCCCATGCTAAATTAGGACTGCACCAATAGCATAAGTTGACACATCTGTCTCAATATCAAATGGTTGTTGAAGGTCTGGCAGAATAAGGACTAGTGCTGAGCAGAGGCGAGATTTCAAATCCTCGAATGCTTTCTGTTGAAACGCAGGCCCAAAAAACTTGTCCTTCACTCCACCCTTGGTCACCTAACTTAGGGCCCAAGCGATACGAGAGAACCCCAACACAAACTTACTGTAGAAGTTGGAGAGGCCCAAGAAGCTGTGAAGCTCAGTCATTGT
Organism: Picea sitchensis; assembly: GCA_010110895.2. Lineage (NCBI taxonomy): Eukaryota > Viridiplantae > Streptophyta > Pinopsida > Pinales > Pinaceae > Picea > Picea sitchensis. The sequence goes on from SNQJ01S0000545.1 coordinate 175,877, forward strand.
CTTCAGGGCCGACCAATCGTGAATGACTTGGATCTTGGCTAGATCCACATGCACGCCCTGCTCATCCACGATGTATCCCAAATATTGGATTCTATGCATGTCGAAGGAACACTTCTCCAAATTGGCATATAACTTGTGTTGTTGCAGGGTGTCCAAGACCTATTGAATATGCTTCAAATGTTCCCCCCAGGTTTTCCTAAAGATGATGATGTCATCTAGATATACAACCACAAAGGAGTTTGTGAATGGCCTCAATATATCATCTTTCATCTGCATGAATGTGGTCGAGCCATTAGTCAAGCCAAAAGGCATGACCAACCAATCGAAGAGACCTTCTTTAGACTTGAAGGTTGTCTTCCATACATAAATTTTCTCAATCGAGACCTGGTGGTAGCCTAACTTCAGATGAATCTTACTGTAAAACTTGGCTCCTTTGAGTTGATTGAGAAGATCATCAATCTGGGGGATTGGATACCGGTTCTTGACAATGATCTTGTTCAAGGATTTGTAATCAATACAAAGTCACCATGTAACATCCTTCTTCTATACCAGAACAATTGGGCTCCTGCAAGGTGAGGAGCTTGGTCTAATGTGACCCTTCAGAATTAGCTCTTGGATCTAGCATTTGATTTCTTCATTCTCCATAATAGAATGATTGTATACAGGTCCATTAGGTAGAGGACCACTGGGTGTCAAATAAACTGAATGCTTTACTTCACAGTGCAAAGGCACCCTAGTAGGCAAGGAAAATATGTCTTTGTTCTCTTCTACTATCCTGCCCACTTGTTGTTGTTGTGTAGAGAGACCCTGTGTAGAGGTTTTGGTGGTTGCAGAGACCTTCCATTCACCTTTCGACCAAACCATAAAGATGAAAAATCTCTCAGTCTGAGAGACCACCTTTATGCACTGCTTCGCAGATATCAAAGAGATCACAGTAGTTAGAACTGCCTCCAGTACCATGTAGAGTTGATCTTCCAAAGTAACAATGACACTACGAGGACTGAATTCATAAACAACATGATTCTTCCACATATATGGTTGTCCTAACAAAAAATCACAAACTTCAAGGGGGGTAACATCACACAGTACCTCGTCTCTGAAGGGTTTGATGATGTAGTATAGGACAAATTGTTGGATGATGCAGATGTCTTGTCTCTGGTTGAGCCAACTGATGGTGTATGGATGAGAATGCAACGTTGTTGTCGAGTTCAACCTCTTGAGGACCTCTGCTGATATTAGTTTCTTTTGGCTACCGCTGTCAACAATGAAATAGAGTTGGGTCCCCTTCACCCACATCTTTGAGTGGAAGAGAAACTCCCCTTCTTCATACTCCTCTGGTTCCTTTGTCTAGACTTTTTTGGTAGTGATGGTGACATTGGGTTACGTGTCAGCGGTCCATTTTTCCTTTTCTGGTTCTGAATCAAAGTCTGAGTTAGCATCCGACCTTGATTATTTCATCTCAGCCAACAATGACTGTTTGGAGAGACATTCATCAATATTGTTCCAAGGAATTTTGTGAAACTCACAACACTTTCCAGTATCCTTCTTCGACTTCCCATTACCCTTCTTTGTTGGTGGCTTGGAATGGTTGTTCTGGGACTGGCCATCCTTGCTCTGTCCTTTTCCTCTAGAGTTAGGGCCACCCTTACCGGGCTTCTGCTGCGATGGGTTTGCAGAACCAAAGTATTGCTTATTCTTGTGTTTGAACTTCTGCTGGATCTTGACAATGTATCAATCATCGACTTTGAGTGAGGTGATGTCCAAGAACTCCATATTTGTTTGGATGTACCTGTGTAGGCCACTACGATACTTTTGAACCATGTGTCATTCATAGTCTTTAATACCAATATTTGTGCACAAGGTATGGAAGATGTTGGTGTACTCTCACACCGTCTAGTCTCTCTCTTGACACAGAGTTGTCCATCTCGTGTACTATTCATCATAATTTCCAACATGGTAGTATTACTCCTTGAGGGGATCAACAAAAGACACCCAAGTGGGTCCTGGCCCAAAAATTGCAGACTCATATTCGACATGTTGCTCACAGTAAGTCTCCCACCAATCTCTAACATGGGGAAGGGCCTTAAGGAATGTGAAGGTGATTTTTTCACTTTTGGAGAATTTGTGGACAGAGAAATAACCCTCTAGTAGACTTAACTATTTTTCCAAAGCGTCAACGTCTATCTGGCCTTCAAATAAAGGAATATCAAAGTGAACTTGTACCTTAAAGGGCGTCACACCTCCAAAAGGACCGGGGTGAAGGTACCTCGTTGTTTTTGTCAACCGTCGAAGGATCTGGGAAAAATTATCCATAATCGCGTTCCTCTATTGCACAAGGGATTCCTTGAGAAATAGCTGGATAGGATCTCCCGCTCCATCATCCCTCTTTTTTTCCACCATGGGAGGTTGATTGGGCGGGAGAGAGAAGTTGTTCTCAAGAGAAACAAGCTCGAGATCCAACTCTCTATACCCTGACCTTGTTGAGACATGCACTGAGAACAACAAGGAGCAGATTGCTCTGATACCACTGATTCAGATTATTTTGAGAAAGACTTGAAGACGTAAATGTAATAGAGATATAAAAAGGAAATACACAGAGATATTGCAAGGAAAACAATAATACAATACAAATCGGATTCTATTAATGATTGGCTGGAATACAAACACTATAAATGTAAAGCACACAAGCTAGCTAGAATGGTGGTAGCTTATCTCTGAAGAGAGAGATGTGTCAACTACGCTCATTCACAATAAGTTGATTAGAATGAGGCTATAAATGAATTTTTAACATAAATAATAAATGAGAAAACCCTAAACATCCAAAACCCTAACCCCGAAAGATGAAACACCAAAAGGTTTGTGGGCCTTGATGGGGGTATTTGATACGTCAACTTCCCGAGGGTGTAACTTTTGCATACGATCTCCGTTTGGGGCGCTAGGTACCCCGTCATAAATGTCTAGTCGAGGAGTACACATTATGTTCAACCCAATATATGCCTCTAACATGTATTGGGCACTGCCAAGTAAAAAAAGACGTTGTTTAGGGCCTCAAAATGACCCCAGAATTTTGGGACCCGAAAAATTGTAGAAAAATTGCCAAGATGGAAACTGTATTTTGAGCTAGTGAAATAGGTGGGCAGCCACTGATGTCCACCTAGATCAATAAGACTCTACATGAATTATTGGACTCCAATCTTTGATCCAAGTTCGAAGTCCCTTTCCATCACACCTGTCTGTGTAAGAATGCCCAACCTCCCCTTGCACTTTTAAGGGTTTTATTCATTACAAAGGATTGAAAACACCTTGGGAAAATTCCATTTTAGAAGTGTTGAAATGTAGAGAAGACATATAACTACCTATGCTCGCGTAGACATGGGTTTCAACAAAAGCTTTATCATCTGAAATAAAGTTGGTAGAAAAGGAATACACTTGGACCATCCTCTCTATTATGAGGATGTTGCATTTCAATGTAGGTTACACTTTAAAACATGGCATATATCATCCCAATGTGTTAAGAAAACAAAGCGCTCTTAAAAACCATAGAGGAATCCTATTTGGTGGGATGGGGCAACTAAGGATTATACTTAATCAACAAGGATATCCTAACTACTAACTCCACAGTGCAACTGAGAAAACATCAAGCCCATCCCATCGAGAAGAAATCTATTCAAGGGTGATAAAAACAACTCTAATAGTTTCTTGTCCCTTGCATTCACCGCAAAAGGTTCCAACACCATAGAATACTCAATTGCCTCCATTATCAGTAACCCCAACAATAGAGATAACACTTCCATGAGCAAAGGCCTTGGCCTCACTTTCCTCTCCTCTTGATCAACACTCTCCTTGGTACTTAGCCCTCAAAAGGGTTGAGCTAGCTAGGTCAATATGGAGGAGAAAGAAGATGAGATTCTTCATATATTGGGAATCCAACAATTCCCTCAAATGAGGAAGTGGATAATAACACATATTTGTAAGTAAGAAAGTTAGAAGAACTAATCACACCATTCCAAACTGAATAAGAGGAATGGACACAAATCTCCAAGAAGAAAAGTAAATCTCTCCCCCAAAAAAATCAACCAACATGACAGAGTGTTAACAATGCTTATTTTTACTACATCTTTATGGAAAACTAAATACATTGTTGACCTTTAGTCATATCAACATTGAAAAAAAAAAAATTAAAAAGAAGATAACGATGTAAAGAAATCTCCAACCTCTATAATGCTAAGAGATTCCCTCAAATAAAAAACCTCATAATGATTGTACTCGAATGATATTGTTATCGACAATATACTCACTTTTGTGGATACCACTTTTGTTATATATACAAGAAATATTTAATTGCCTATACTTTTTGAGAGTCGAATCGTACGACCGTGGTCCTCAATCAATGTACTCTCTTCTCACACAAATTTGTTTTATTATGGTTGAATAATATTAACAGGTTTTTCAATGTTCTTTAATATCTTTTGAATGTGTGCCATTGAGATTTTAAACGAAGTTCTCCAATATATTTTCAAAACTCTATATTATATTTTTAATATACGTCATTTGGAAGCTTCACATTTATATTATAAGAAAAATATATACTTAAAAGGGTTAGTTTAATTAGTAGTGGTTAATGTTGTTAGGTGGTTTATGAATTTTTTTCAACCAACATTTGATTTGAATCTTATAAATTAACCATATTAATTTATATTGAAAGATTTACTATATATGTTATCTATGAATATGCAAAATCACTTTTTAAAAAAATTCATAAATTATATATCTATATATATTTTTAAGGATTTACTATATATGTCGTTTATGAATATGTGAAATTATCTTGTAAAATTTTCCATAAATTATATATATAGTTTGTGGATAATTTCAAGGTATATATAAGGAGAGGGAGACTTTTGGTCAATCTTAAACATGTTCATGGAGTGCATAGTGGTGTTAATTTAGTAAGATTCTATTTGTTTTTATAAGTAATTTGGGATGTCAAAGAAAAAATATTGCACACCAAAATAATTTATTATCTTTTTGTTTCCATGTTCATGTTGATATATGTAATTGTTAAGTGATAGATGCATTGTTTATCATTGAATGTTGATCCATCATCATAAATCCATATTAAACCCAAATCTAGTAGACATCGAGAGGGATCAAAGGAATAACAACATAATTCTCTCAATACTTAGATCAATATGGTCTAGGGTGGAGCTATGTAAATTGTATAATAAATTATTANTGTTGATCCATCATCATAAATCCATATTAAACCCAAATCTAGTAGACATCGAGAGGGATCAAAGGAATAACAACATAATTCTCTCAATACTTAGATCAATATGGTCTAGGGTGGAGCTATGTAAATTGTATAATAAATTATTAATAAAAATAATAATCGTGGGATGCGATACGAGAGGGATGGTAATGTTGGGGGGTTATGATTCCACAAGAGAGGGGGCTAAAGGGGGGTCGAAGGGGAAACCCATGTCTTTGCCTAAGTTAATTTATCATCACCATTTAATCCTCCTTTTAATTATTAAACACTCAATCATTGAATTCATGTAAGAGGGTTGGTGTTTGAGATCACTTCATAGAGTTATTGAGAGCATGGGATGAGTATAAGAAAGAATGGGAGAAGTGTGAGAGTCAAGCAATCCTTTTGGGGAAGAGTGAGAGTCAAGAAAGTAAGGGAGAAGAAGGAAATTCATATGAGGAAAAGAAACAGTTTTTACACACTGGTTTTGGAGAGAAAGAGAAGAGGGGGGGTGGGGGTGCTGGGAAAGAGCACCAACCATGCTAACCATGGAAAGAAAACTCGTTGGGTTGTGTTTCATGATGAAACTAAGGCTGTATGCATGTAGGTGTGTTTCCCGTGGAGGAAACTGCCCAAAGAGCCTTGAGAAGGGTGTGTGAACACTCCTGGAACAATTGAGAATTATTGGAGTCCCCAACTACGAGATTTCCTAGCCAACCGAGTGCACTGGAGCTCGAGAGGGAACTGGTAAGGCTTGAGGGACTATTTGCAGTGAAGGGGGATCTCATTCCTTGGGTTGTGTGGGTTGAGGGAAAGAGAGAGTTGACAAATTAGAGTTTGTTATGGAGCAGAACTTAGGTTTTGGGCTACTGGATGTGGAGAATGGGTAGCCAAGAGGGCCATACCTCCTTGTGGACTCATAATCTTAGCTCAGGGGGTGCCTTGTTGTTGAGAGAAAATGAACAACGTGCTTATGTCTAGGAGGAATGTCCTTTGTACACAACCAATTGGTTACTCTATGAACATATACATTTTTTGTTACGCTTTATGATGTTAATTCTGATGTGTAAATGGTTTTATATGAATGTTGTGTGTTTGTTGTTTTTCTTGAATAGTTGCATTCATGTTTTCATAATTGCTATTATATGCACGAGTATTTTAACATGTTGTCTGCTATTAAGTTTAGTTGCATAAAGCATTTAAATCTATTTTTTAGCAGGAGAGTATGTTACAGTTAGTATTAGAGAAGAATTTTTATGGCAGTGTGCCTCAGTGAGGGATATGGGCAAGTTGTATCCTTGGTATTCATATACAATATCTAAGGGAAAAGGTGGAAAATACTTAAAGTAAGTTTGAAATGGGACTTACTGGTAAAAATATGGTTTTCTCTATTATATTAAGAGTGTTGAATATAAATCAAATTTGTATTATAGGTCCTTGAATGCTTCTAGTTTAACCCCTCAAAACATGAATGTATGTCATATTCACTACTTCTATGTACCCATATATTTGGGGATGGAAAGTTGTATATCTCTTCAACTTGGTGTCCATCTTATCTCAATGCATATCCCAAAAGGCATTGAGAAATATAGTATCTCTATCTGAAATGATGCTTCTTGGTATACCAAAGTGCACCTAGACATTTTCAAAGAACATGTATTTTGCACCTTGTCACTTGATGGTCTTTTTAAAAGGCATGAAAATGAACATCTTGCTAAACCTGCCAACTACGACAAACAAATAGTCATTTCCCTTCCTTGTTGTTGGAAAACTACCCAAAACATCCATGGAGATGCTCTCCCATGGTCTAGTAGGTATAGGTAAGGGATGGTATAAACCTTGTTTATTGTTACTAGGCTTATTGCTACAACACAGTATGCATTCTCTAATAAACCAAGATACATTTTCTTTCTTCTAATTCAATACACTTACCTATGTAAGTTGGCAACTGTCTTCCCAACACCAAAATTCCCCACAACTTTGGAGGTGTGAGCCTCTCTGGTAAGTTGCAATTTTTCAACTTTAGGAATACAAAACTTGTCTAGCTTGTAGAGCAATCGATTTCGAAGATGATAGTTAGCTTTAATGTCACCTTATTCTACATGAAATTGACCTTATAGATACTGAAAGCCTATTTAAAGTCCT
>SNQJ01S0000545.1:197986-216041 GCA_010110895.2 Picea sitchensis
GGTTGCGTTAACTTCCATCGAGCCAATACCATATTGGTTTTACTTGCTCAAAGACCAAAGCAACTCTCTGACCCCGGAATGGATTTCCCATCAGATTGGTAGGTGGGGAGGCTCCTCAAGAGTTAATGAGGGGATGGGGGTGAACCCCCCATCCGTAATAGCTCCCAGACCTGACCGCGGATGGGGAAATTCACACCACACACAATCTTGCGGAGAAAAGGCAAGAGAGGAAGTGTGGTAAGCAGGGGGAGGAGAGAGGAGATCGCGCGCGACAGGGATCGCGGGGGAAGAACTGGAGAAACTCTGGAAACACAGGGAGTTTTGAACAGAGGAGAAGGAGAGTAACCTTTGTCCTTAAATTCCTTTGAGCTGGAAGTAGAAAATTGAACGTCAAGCATCATGGTCTAGCTCGGGGTTGGCTAGTGGTAAATCTGTTTGGAGTCACTGAGCCTACAGTTGGGTGGAAACGAGAACCCCTCTCAGCAGTCGCGTCACACCTGGTGTTTTCTGATAAGTGTTTATATCTTGTATCTTGAATTGAATATTCTGGAACGCATGCTCATGTTTGTACACTCATAAATGGTTTCTGTATAGAAGTGTTTTCCTGGTGTTTTGATCGGAAATAGTGGATTCATTCTTATACTTGTATGACCATAATTGGTTTATATATAGAATGAACAAGTTCAGATTACGAGTCCGTTCCCTAGAGATTTGTCCCATTTACTTGACTCACGCTATGCCCTGGTTTGATTTTTCCGAAGGCACCTCCTTCTGGGAATTTCCCTCGCATTCCAGAGCCAGGGTGAGTTCCTTCACCCCTGTCACAGAAGTTCATAGCTCGGTGATTTAGGAAGGCTTTTTAGTCGGGTCACGAAGCCTAGGGATAATTACCCAAGAACCCGCTAAAGGATCATGTGATATGAGTCTGGAAACCTTGTACAAGAGAGACTGGTTCTCTCAGGTTTTCGGCATTTCAGCGTTTCAGCACCCGGGAAACCCAAGGGCAATTTCCCTTGTATTCACCAGTCGTGAAGTCCCGATATGCGAAGTCCTGAAATGGTTTAACATGAATAGGTTTTGGTGTTTTGGTTTTTCAACACTCGGGAAACCTAAGGGCAAGTTCCCTTGTATTCGCCAGTCGTGAAATCCCGATATGCAAAATCTCAAAATGGTTTAATGTGAATAGGTTTTGGTGTTTCGACACCTGGGAAACCCAAGGGAAAGTTCCCTTGTATTTGCTAGTTGCAAAATCCTGATATGAGAAACCCCGAAATGGTTTAACGTGAATAGGTTTTGGTGTTTCGGCGTTTCGGCACTCGGGAAACCCAAGGGCAAGTTCCCTTGTATTCGCCAGTCGCGAAATCCTGATATGTGAAACCCCGAAATGGTTTAACGTGAATAGGTATTGGTGTTTCGACACCCGGGAACCTCAAGGGCAGGACCCCTCGTCTTCGCCAGTCGTGAAATCCCGGTACACGAAACCCCGATGATGCACTCTATGAATGATCCCTAGGTCACTAGACATGGTCTTGTGGTAGGGAGGAGGAGTCCCAAAAGAATCTGGACCGCCCATTTGTAGGGACACATGGTGAAGATCTATGACCAATGGGGTTCTGGACACCAGAGGAATAGGAGTGAAGACCTCACTATAAATCTTGAAAGGTAGAATGTCGGGATTTAATCCAGGCCATTGATCAAGTTGATGATCTGAACCATAGATCCGGGTGATACCGGGCTTTCGGGTTCCAGGGATTCGAAAGGGAAAGGAGAAACACCTGCATCGCGATTTCCCAAATCACAAAACTCCGAAATCATTTAGAGGAACAACACCAGGTCATAGGATCGGTCGTATGAAAAGCAACCCAAGGGAGGAGCTAAGGATCTGTTAGACCCTTTCGGGTTTTGGCATTTCGAAAGACAAAGAACAGGGGAACGCTTGCACCATGATTCCCCGAATCACAAAAGCCGGAAGAGCCTTTTTGGTAAGGCCTGTGGTCATAGCCAACACTCACATGGGGGAGGATAAGAAGAAGGGAGGGTCTGCGCTAGGCCCCATAGAAATTCGGGGATTCTTTTCCTCGAAGAAAAGACATAAAGAAAAAGAAAATCTAAGTTGTCGTAGTGGGTGTGTGACAATGAGACTATCCAGTTCCCCATAGAAAGCTCGAATATCTTATGCATGCCATCCAGTACCCTGCGATAACATCTGTACCTCATCTCTTCAGCATGCATCCATGGCCGGTGGGTATCTCTCCAATAGCTACAACATGTCATCATGACATTCACTACCCTGTGATAACATTTGAAGCCATCAGTCCCTCTGAAGAGGAACTACGCCGAGCTTGTCCTTGAAGTACTCAAACTTTGTCCTTGGAAATGGCTTTGTCAACACATCCACAACCTACTCATCGGTAGACACATATTGGAGCCTAATTTCTCCCTTCTACACCATATCCCTGATATAGTGATACCTTATTTTGATATGCTTCGACCTATCATGAAACACTGGGTTCTCTGACAACTTTATACAACTCTGGTTGTCGCACAAGATACATGTCGCCTCCATCACAATATCGAATAATCCAGTCAGTAATTTCCGAAGCCACATTGCTTCACGACTTGCTGCACATGCTGCCACATACTCTATCTTAGCCGTACTGAGTGCTACACATTATTGCTTCTTACCGATCCATGAAATCATATCGGATCCCATAGTGAAGCAACATCCTAATGCACTTTTCTGGTTTGCAACACTACCGTCCCAATTTGAATCCGAATATCCAAGTAGACTGATCTCACTGTATGCAACATACTTGAGCCCATAATCCATTGTACCTTTAAGGTTCCTCATCACATGTTTTATTGCAATCAGGTGAACAGGTTTGGGGTCAACCAGTACTGAGTCAAAGTGTTCACAACAAAACATATATCTGGTCATGTATTTGTCAAATACATCAATGATCCAATCATCTGCCTATATAATATAGCATCCACAACCTATGAAGTTGTATCATCCAACAACTTCATATTTGATGCCATTGGTGTAGCCATCGGTTTACATTCCAACATCCTGAACCTCTTCAGGATATCCAAAACATATTTTCCTTGGTTTAGGAAGATCTCATTCTTCCTCTTCCATACCTCTAGACCCAAAACTAGTGCATCAAACCTATGTATTTCATTTCAAAATCTGAAATGAATTTTCTCTTACACTCAATGATGAGCTTCTCCACTCTTGTCAAGAATATGTCATCCACATATAGTAGTAATATCACTGGTCCATCATCCTCAACCTTTAAGTAAAGATTAGGATATGCACTGCTCTTGGTAAATCCCAAGCTCATCAGAAAACCATCAATCCGACCATACCATGCTCTCGGTGCTTGCTTCAATCCATACAATTCCTTCTTTAACCCACACACATGCGTCTCCCTATCATGTGTCTCGAATCCTTGTGGTTGTTCCACACAAACCTCTTCTTCTATTACCCCATTCAAAAATTTCGTCTTCACGTCCATCTGATGAACCTTCCATTTCATCAAAGTAGCTATTGAAAAAACAACCCTTATTGAAGTATATCTTGCCATAGGAGAAAAAGTCTCCCCGTAGTCAATTCCTTCCTTCTGAGAAAATCCTCGTGCTACAAATTTATCCTTGTATTTCTCAGTGCTTCCATTTGCAACATGCTTCATCTTGAATATCCACTTGGAGCTCACAACTAATTTTTCCTTGGGTCTAGGAACCACATCCCAAACATCATTATTCACTATTGAATGGTATTGCTCGACCATGGCATGCTTCCATTCTTTCTTTATTGCAGCTTCTTCATAGCTGGTAGGATCTACATCAATGATATCACACAATAATTCCACATAGTCGGGATACGGTTTTGGTTTCTTGACTTTCCTATATGATCCATCCTGGGCACCATATCTCTTTGCATCTTTGATGGCCTCTTGTGCCCAAACTGGCCTTCTCTTTTGTGTAGGATTCTCCACAAGCCTATATGGTTTGGACATATCTTGATCCTCAGGAATGGATTCCTCTGCTTACACTTCTCTTGTCTTCACGGCTCTAGGAACTCCATTCTCTTCGTCATGAGATTCCTCTACATGACCCTGCTTTGATATGTGAAAAGCTACATCCTCATCGAAGGTTACATCCCTGCTAATATTGATCTTCCGGTGACTGGGAATGTATACTCTGTAGGCCTTCGATGTGTCACTATACCCAACAAATATACCTTTCTTTCCAGACGGGTCCAACTTTTTTCTCTTGTCCTTGGGTACATGCACATATATAGGACAACCAAATATCCTCAGGTGGCTGACCTCTGGCTTATCTCCTGAAAACATTTCCTCTGGTGTCTTGTTTTCAAGAACTCGATGGGGACTTCTGTTTTGTACGTACACAACTTCCATCGCAACTTCTTCCCATAGATACATAGGTAAATCTTGATCATGGATCATGGCCTTCACTGCTTCCATAATTGTTCGATTCTTTCTCTCTGCCACTCCATTTTGCTGTGGAATACAGGGAGTAGAGATCTCCCTCTCAATCCCAACTTCTTTGCAGAAATATAAGAATTCATCTGAGGTGAATTCTCCTCCATTGTCTCATATCAACGCCTTTATCTTCCTTTCTATTAGGTTTTCTACTAGTGCCTTGAATTCCTTGAACTTACCAAATAATTCACCTTTTGACTTCAATAAGTAAATCCAAGTTTTGCGTGAGTAATCATCAATAAAAGATACATAATATATGTACCCTCCGAGCGATGGTGTTGACATCGGTCTACATACGTCCGAGTGTACAATATCCAAGAATCCTTTGGCTTTTCTATCACTTCTTTGAAAGGGGTTCTTCACATTCTGGTTTCACCTGAATCTATGGTAGTCCTGTATGGTAGTCCTGTTACCATCTTTCTCACAATTGGTAAAGATCTATAGTGTAGGTGGGAAAATATCATATTCCATAACTCACTTGAATTCACAATGTCGTGGATCAATGTTGAATATGAGCGTCCCTTTAATTTATACAGTCCTCCTTCTTGGACACCGATAACAACTTCATCATCATACGTCTTTCCTTTTGGCCACATTAAAACTTCTCTATCTACAAATGAAACATTGAAACCCTTCTCATCCAAAGTTGGAATCGAGAGAAGGTTCTTCTTCAAACCTGGTACATAAAGCACGTCCTTCATCCTCATTTCCTTCCCAAAATCTAGTTTGTAGGAGGCCTCTCCTACTCCTTTGATCAAATACTGATAATCATCACCCAAATTCACATTATGAAGTGAGTCTTTATGAATTAAGTTTGATAGAGATCCTTTATACCATGTCACGTGCTTAGAAGCACCACTATCCACCAACCAAGTATCATTTCCAAGGGTGACTGTTCCTATGAGAGATGATATTAGGACGTAGTCATCATCACTTGAATCATCTTCTCTTACAATTTTCTTTGGTGGTTCATCATCTTCAACAGCATGAGCATGATGCCTCTTTCCCTTTTCCTTTTCTTTTAGTTTAAGAATAAGGGGACACAATTTAACAACATGTCCCAATTTTTCGCAACAGAAACACATCACATTTGAATATTCTCTTTAATTCTTCTTCGAATTTTGAGGTTTATTTGGGGATGATAGTTCTTTCTTACTCTTTCCTTTCCTTGTATGAGCAACTAAATCTTGATCATCAACCCTCAATTTCTCTTCTCTTGCTACCATCACTGCTTCCTCTTGAGTGGAATCTTCCCATAATATGCTAAACTTGATTAGCTTCCTCCTTGAGCATATTCCTTGAATGAATGAGTCCCATGACCTTGGGAGACCATTCAAGGTGGTAATCACCATTTCTGCTTTGTCAACAATGTCTCCAATAGCTTCAATATGTTCCTTGATCTGATTCACTCTCGAGAAGTAAGAGTGAATGGACTTTGAATATTGAAGCTTCACATTCTTAATCTGGGTCTTCAATGCCATCCTTTTGTTGATGTTTTTTCCTTCAAATAGATGAATCCATGCATCAATCATCTTCTTTGAATTTTTTAACGGAGAAACATGATGGATCAGATGATCCTTGATTGAGTATGCAATAATCCTCTTATCCATGGCCTGATTCGTTTTATGCTTTGCCTTGGCCTCATCTTCCTTTGGTTACAGAACTTCCTCCTGAACAAATATTTCTAAATCATGTTATTCCAGAAGGAGGGATAATCTGTACTTCCATGCTATGAAGTGTTACGCTCCTTCCAACTTCTCATCAATTTTGGTGCTAGTAGTCATCATGCTTGGGAATATGAAGTTAGTTTTCCAAAACACTTCCAAAAATCTGCGGAAAAATCTTGTTTTTTAGGCCTGCTCTGATACCATGTTGATTTCTTTTTGTTTTTCCAACATTTAAAGTATTATATTCTTTTATTATTATTTAATATGCAAAAGGATCACAACTGAAAGATAGATATCCACAGAACAATAAGATATATCCTCAAGGAAACCCTCAAGGAGGAGAAAACCCTGCAAACTTTCCTTAGTATAGATTCCTCAAACATGTACAATGTCATACAATGCTCTTTCACGAATCAAGACCAACGAGACCCAGACACGAACCAAGAATAGCCTCCTAGATAAGTGTGTACTACTTTCTTGTACTTATATTCAATGAGTGATCAAAATGACTCGATATAACCTCTATTTATACTCTAAAAGACCTAAAAGACAYGACTTATCAATAAACCCTTTCACAATTACACTTAGGAATAACCAATACAATTACATTTAGGAATAACTTCCGAAATTACATAAAATATCAACACATTACATGCTAAACATGCAGAGAATGTTGTCACATGTGAACAATGCAACCATGTGTTGTTGATGTCTTTTTGTTTTTTAAAGAAAAACAACATGGATTGAACTATATCAATCATGTCTTTTAAAAATTGATTGTTCAAATGCACTTTGAGGTAGTGTAGTGAGCAAATAAGAACAACTTCAATAATTTGAATTTAAGAGAATTCCATATTAAAATGATTTGAGTTTTTAACTTAATTAGACATCAATTGATATAAGATTGCTTTGTCTAAAATGAAACTTATAACATTCTTAACCATTAAACACATATTCTTAACCATTAAACTCATACATACTAATCTAACATTTATTTATTCAAATTTTAATGAATCTATAAATATCATAAAAAAAAAAAAAAACTCTTCAATATTAAATTAAATTATAGATTTAAATAAACATATTTATCTTACATCAACTTTGTGCTTTAAATAATTACACATCAACTTTGTGCTTTAAATAAACTTATTTGTGGATTTAAATATATGAAAGTCAAGACTTTAATACTTCTACAAGTAAAGTTGATGATTTAAATAAACGAGACATTCAGAGTAGAAAAGAAAAAGTAAATTTGTGGAATTAAATAAATGAGATCCTATATGGCAACTTGGGAGTTTAATATTTATAATAAAAAATGCGAATAAATAATAAATGAAATATTATATATAATATGTCAACTTGAGAGTTTAATGAATGGAATAGAATTTTGGGCAGAAGAATCAAAGTCTTCTCTAAATATTAGAGAATCATAATACGAAATTCATTTTTTTTTTATTAAGCACGTGATTTAGGTTTATGTTGAATGAAGTTTTATGCCCTTGACTTTATTAGACCTTACTTTTGGGGCAACCACCAATATCCAAAATTTAATTTATTGTTAAAAAAAAGAAGTTAAAGATACCATGTTATCTATTTGAACATCATGAACATTATGACATAGTACTTAAGTCATTCAATGCCACTTGAGATTTTAATACTCGAAAAGGAAAAATACACTAGTGGGTTTAAATAATGAGATCCCATATAACAACATGAGGTTTTAATATTAGAAACCAATGAGTGAAATTGGAATTGAATTTAGGTTTAATGTGATGATCTTGGATGCTATTATTGAAATAGTGGGGATAATATAAAGATGTCAAGTTTTAGTTAAATTATATAGGGAGATGTCATTTTGTAGAATATCAATAATATTACAAATATTATTATATTCAAATTTAAATTTAAGGAGAATTTGTGATGTGGTAAATAATTAGAGGATAAAAGGAAATTAATATATTATAAGGAGGTAGTCAACTCTAACGTTTTAGAAGATCAAAAGTATCTCTTGGTTTTGAATAGTGCAATTAAGAAAATCAACATTACTAAAATTCAAACCAACTCCCACGAGTTTAATAGCGAAACTAGGTGTTGGACAATTCCCAAAACACCATGGGATGAAAGAATTTCAACTTTGTGACACTAAGAGGGTTGAAGATGAAAATCCCTTTCTCCCAGAGTGCCTTGTGTATACTCAAATTAGATCGCAATTTCAAAATATTTGTCACAATATCGACCTTCCTAACCTCCAAGCTCATCAAAACTATGGTGATCTTGAAACACTTCTCTTAAATATTTTCGAACACAAAAATATAATTCTAAAGAAAACTAAACCTTTCTTAAGGCCCAATAGACCAATTTTGTTCTCAGTGGACATTAACCATCATCGTCGTCATCATTATCATCATTATAATTAAAGTTTAGAGAGACCACAACATTGTGATAATCATGAGATCATACTTAAAGATATAATGTGATAATTAGCAATGTTAAAATTAAGGATGTTTAATAGTATCATATGTGATAATTATTAATATTATGGTTGAAATCAATATATTATGTTGAGAAGTGTATTATATAGTATAATATAAAAGAGATGTGTAATGCCTATGTTTAAAGTTGTGTTGACAAGTAATATTTAAAATAATAATAATAATAATAAATATTTAATGTT
Source organism: Picea sitchensis (assembly GCA_010110895.2). NCBI lineage: Eukaryota > Viridiplantae > Streptophyta > Pinopsida > Pinales > Pinaceae > Picea > Picea sitchensis. Next base: position 206,833 of record SNQJ01S0000545.1, read on the forward strand.
AGGATTACACACACATACAAACAAAACTTTGTAAGGAAAACTAAGGGATGCTTCTCCATATTTGTCAATGACATTTCTAATAAAATTTTCAATGTAGACTAGTGCGTTTAACCTAGGGGCATTCACACTGAGCACTAGCTACCATAGAACTAGCCAAATTCCTAACAACATTGGCAACAACTGGTTGAGCTAACCCTTTAGGCTTATATATAAGAGTTGATTCATAATTCATTGGAAGGGTGTATAAATTCACATATTTATGTAAACTACTATTGGGCCACTACTTATTCAATGGTAAATGATCACAACATAATGTAAAATGTCCTATTTGCATAGACGTATATAGTAAGGGATAAACACAATGGAAACAAAGGAGGGTACATTCCAAGAGAACAATATATTACTAACTATTTAAGCACATTGATTATTGAAAATATATGGGCTAAGAGGAATGACCATATAAAATATATAAAAATAAATGTAACTCCACATACAAGAATAAGTCTTTTAAGAATTGAGATATTTTCATCTCAATTTCTTGTTGATTTCCTCTTGATTCTTAATAGATTCAAAGTTAAGATGAATATACACTCGCTATAGGATAATTGGAGGTAATGACATACATATTGAGAAACATTTTTGTCCAAAAAAATTATATTGGCCTAAATGGACTATAATCAAGGTACTCAAGGAAACTTAACAAGTTTCAAACATAAGTGTTAATAGTTTTTAAACAACTATATGGACACTCAGAGACGACTGCAAAAATACTTGTTCCAAGCATGTTGGAGATTGGTTATTGCTATGGATTCTTCTCCTAGAGGGGGGATCACCCCGACCCTCCAAACCTTGAGGAAAATTTTAGGAAGTTGGTTGTTTCACTGGGGACATCGATGAAGATCCAACTCACTCAATTTGCAAAGAAGATGAATAACATCCCCTAGGTCTCTCTTTCTTCCTTGACCTCATGACATAAGGAATTATCCTTGGAAAAACATGGATTAATAAGTCAATTTACAAGGATCTATCCTTCTCCAAGAGCCATACCAATATGGGTTTAGAATAATTGGCAGGTTTTGATCAAAGGAAAGCTGACCCATTATTTTTATGGCCGAGGGTTTTACACCTTTCTTTTTGAAAACCAAGAATATAGAGATTTTATTTTAAGGAACAATCCGTATTTTTTTGGCTCCATAGGTATGAATATAAACCGATGGACTCCAGACTTTAACCTTGAGTAAGACATCCCTTTAGTTGTCCCTGTTTGGGTTTGTCTACCTCATGTCCCTCTGCACTGTTGGAATGAAGACACCATGTAAGCATTGGGGATTCTCTAGGCTGCTACATAGATAGATTTGAACCAAAAGACCATATATTTTCTTTTTCTAGAATACATGTGGAAGTTGATACCGAAAGGGGATTCTAGAAGTGGTTCTTTTGACTATAGGCTCTAATTCCCCATTCCTTCTCCTATTGTGTCTCCTTTGTAAATCCTTTAATCCCATCTCAAGTTGTTCTTAAGGGGGGATGTTAGGATATTTAGACACTTAGGAGTTAGTTAAGATCAACTTGATCTAATGTGTCATAAGGTTAAAGTTTGTTTCATAGTGTGTTTCTTTAGTATGCATCAATATGCACTTGTATTTAGGAAATCTAACAGTCAAGATATGTTCCCTACATAGAGTGATCTCACGGTTCATATTCTCCTTGGTCTTAACGACTACATTGATCCGTTAACAACCGATTGGTCCATGATCTCTATTTAAAGAGAGTGGAGGGTCATATGAAGATGATCGATTGTGAGAAACTCTCTTGTAAATCTATTTAATATTTTCTTTTTCATTAATAAATTGCTCCAAATGGTCGTGTTGGATAGGGCCGTGGGTGTTTCCCCACATGGGTTTTACCACATAAAAAAATCGGTGTGTTTATCTTTGATATGGTTGTGTGAGTGGTTACTAAAGGTGTCCTTCCTCTATTGGAATACATGTTTTGTCAAACATGGTATCATAGCGCATTTGAAGATGCGCTCCCATTGTAGATTGAGATCTTGAAGTCGTGTTGATGAATCTATGGCTTTTGTTGTTTCTGTACATTTATGGGCCAAGAGGACCATTTCATTGTGTTCGAAGTGTTTCTTTTAGCTAGAAATGCTTTTTGTTTTACTCAAAAGGTTTCCATTTTCCCAAGATACAACCATTTCAGTCAGATTTGTAGGTATAAAGATTTAATACGCCCTTTTAAATTTTTTACAGAGATTATATTTTGGTTTTATTTCAATTTTCTATTTTTTATTTCCGGGTTTTTGTTCTTTTCAATCTACATATTCTCTTTTCCCCATGCTCTGTGCAATCTTGAAAAATTAGAAACAAAGCGGAAAGGGTTTTCATGTTTGCATATTCACTTTGTCGTGTGCTTTGTATGATCTCGGTAAATCAGAAACAAAGGGAAAAATTTCATTTTCCGAGTAAGATAAATGAGATCTAATTTTTATTTTCTTTTACACATGGTTCATGACACCAGAGATTGGTGCTTGCTATGTCCACGAAAAGCCTCCCAAAATATGCGAGAGAACATGGGGTGGCCTATCATTTTCGGAGTAATGGGGGCTCAACAACAAGAATATCGTATAGATCCATTAAACGAAAAAACATGTCACTCCAAGGATTTGAACTTGGGTTGGGAGGGTAACAATCATTCCTCCAAACCACCCAAGCTACATCCAATAGACGATCGAGATCTAACTCTTGTTGTTGTCGATAAACAATTTTTTTTGTGTTTATCGACAACAAAAAAACAACACTCCAAGGCCATCTTCCACAACAACAAGAACAACACCCCCAATCCTCCTTCTTAAGGCTATAATGTGTTTTTCACTAGCTCACTTGGTTGAAAGTTACTTTATTTAGTAAGAGTTCTTGAGTTCAAGTCTCATTTTTGTTACTTTTTTTGAAAAGTTCATGCATTCATTGTAAAATGAATTTCACTTAATTATAAAAGTGAATCACTATTAAATAACTTTGATATTTTGTTAAGTTTTTTTTTGCATGCAACTTTCATTTACAAAGTAACTTCATTGTAAAAGTGATTCTTGCTTATTCTATAAAAGTGGGTCACTTCCTAAGTAAATTATTTAAAAGTGAGCTTATAGGCACAATTAGGAGGAACATTACCACATGGACCAAATTCTACTTGCCACATGTCTCTTTGGTTGCCGTTTATGCTTTTTTTCAAAAGGGCATAACTTTCACATCCGAAGTCCATTTTCAGTGTCGTTTTTTTTAAAGAGCCTATTTTTCAAGAGATTTCCATCCAGATCATCAGTTTCATATTTTAAATCAATATTCTCTTCATATTTAATATGGATTCTCCTAGTGATGTTTTTCTTAACAATACCAATTACTTCTCATGGAAATCCCATATGAAGGATGTATTAGTAAGTAAAGCAATATACCAGAATACCTTATGAAAATAACAAGAACCCATTGATGATGGAAAGTATGTCAAATGAGATAATAGGAATGATGAATAATGTGGATTAATCAAAATGTCCATCTCTCTTGATTTAAGGTTTTACCTTCAAGGAATTGAGGGCCCAGATAAAGCTTGGGAAAATATTGAAGTGATGTTTGGTAAACATAATATTATTTGAGCCCACTAGTTGGAAAATCAGTTAATGACTTTAAGTCCAAACAATTTTTCTTGCATTGAAGATTACTTATCTAAGTTCAAAACACTTAGAAGCTTATGTGTATAATCCCAACTAGATCTTAAGGAAGATCGATGCATATATGCTATTCTTGTTAAGCTTGAAAATGCATATTCTGTTTTTGTATCTACATTTTATGCCATTAGAGAAGTTCTAGGGAGTGCTTATAAACAACCCTCTCTTGAGTCTTCTTGTGATGCTCCGATTCAAAATTAAGATAAGCTTGTGCAGCTTGGATTGATTAGCATTGTAGGTACATCTAAAAAAGTCTTAGTGGTCTAGTAGAAAGATGAGTCCAAGAATCCCAAGAAGCAACATCCTTGCCACAACAACAAGAAAACCAAGGGTCCCAAACCCTCACTACTAGCGTTTTCTCCTAATGGTGACAAAGACACAAAATCCAAAAGTAAGAAGAATGATGAAAAACATTGAAAATTTTGTGGGAAAGATGGTCATGTGGAATCTAAATGTTTTAAAAATATGGAAACCTTAGAAGCAACGATGAAGAAGCACAACATTAGTATTGATTCTTCTTCTTCTCATGGACATGCACTTTCTTCTCTGGGTTTCTCCTTCAATGCAAATTCTACTTCTTCTTCTTCTCATGGACACATACTTTTTTCTCTTGAATTCTCCTTCAATGAAACTTCTACTTCTTCTTCTGATGAGTGGCTTATTGATTCTGGAACATCTTATCATATGGATAAGAATACAACCACATTTTCTGCTCTAAATGAATGTAACACTGTTGATGGGTCCAAATGGCTTGTCAAGCAAGTAAGGGAGAACGCCTGCTGATAGGTCCCAATTAGACCTACTCTCGTTTGGTGTAGATTTTCTGACCAATATGTGGGCTTAGTTTCCGCTCAGAATTAAAAGAATAAAAAGGGGAAAGACAATGAACTACCCCCCAAATATTTATAATTAATCCTAAGTCTAATCTAAATGAAAGCAAACTAACCTAATCTAACTACTTCTAACCTATCTCGGGAGCAAAACTAAAAGAATGAGTATAGTGAAAGATAATATCTTAGTTCAAGTAAAGGAACCTGGGTTAGATTGTTTTGAAATTCAAGGTTTCAATCCCAAAGCTGGGATCATCTTTAGGAGAGAAAGCTCACAATTTAGATGACAATATTTTTGGATAATTAATAATAATATTTTTTTTGCTCAAAGTCAACTTTATTAGCCAACCTATTACTTTTTAATTATTAGCGTTATTATTAATTTTTAATTTTGAGGAAATGTAGGACAAGATTCCAAGCTTCACTAATATGTAGTCCTTCATCTATGTTCATATTATTCGTATTCATGTCAATTTCTAAGGCCTCCATTATTTTTCTTTTTCCATAATGTTCTAGTTTCACAATGATTTTTGTATCTTTGATACATATGTGATGTCCAATGTCTAGCGAGTGTTCATCTAGAGCAGATATTTTTGTTCGATTATGTTTGATGTTGACACAATTTTCATCTATCCTTACTTGAAATGATTTTCCTGTATCGCCCATGTATTTTTTTCTGCATGAACATGGGATAAAATACACCCTTTTTTGCAGTCTTGGGTTTATGGAATTCTTTGCATGATCTCACATTTTTCTCAGGGTGTTAGGAGGTGAAAAAGATAGTTTAATGATTCCTTTCTTTAGAATTTTTGCGATTTTTTCTGTGGTACCTTTGATGTATGGTAGATTTATGCTTTTTCCTTCCACCTTTTCTTCATTCCTAATGTGGGGTCTTCTCCTTGCTTTTAAGAAAACCACGTTGAATTGTTTCTCTCAGTATCCATTCATTTTGAACACCTTTTCCAGATGTTTTAGTTCTTCTTCAATGTGTTCTTCATCTTCTATTCTAACAACCCGAGTGACTAGAGTGTTGATGACTCCAAGTTTTTGCGTTGGGTGGTGGTGAGAGTTGGCATGTAGGTAATGATCCATGTGAGTTCCTTTTCTGTATACTTGGTGTGATAGCAAGCCATTGTCCTTTTTCAATATAAGGATGTCTAAAAAGGGTATATTTCTATTTTCCTCTAATTCCATAGTGAATTTAATGCTTTCAGATTGGTTGTTTAGATGATTAAAGAAACCAGTTAGGTTGTCTCTTCCATGTGGCGAGATAACATATGTATCATCGACATATATTTTCCATAGTTTTGGCTTCAAGGGATAGACATCAATTTCTTGTTTCTCAATTTTTTCCATGTATAAATTAGCTACTACTGGGGATAATGGAGATCCCATTGCCACCCCTTCAATCTGTTCATAGAAACAACCCCAAAAACTAAAATATGTAGATTTTAAACACAATTTGACCAATTATGTTGTGTGCTCATCTGTGATCTCACTAATGACGTTTATTTCATACTCCACCAGAATTTTTGTAAATAACAAGACAACCTCAAAAATTAGTAATAAGTCTTCTTCTTCTTCTATTCTTACATCTTTTATTTGTTCAACCATTTTTGGGGAATCTTTAACGAAAGAAGAAGTGAGCCCAACCAAACCTTTAAGATTTCTTACAAGGAATTTTTCTAGCTTATACGTGGGAGAACCAATGGTGTTTACTATAGGTCTCAAAGGTGCATTCTCCTTGTGTATATTTGGTGACCCATAAATCCTAGGGACGATAAAATTCTTTGGTAATAGTTTTTCATTTATTTCTTCATCAAGTGAGGAATTATTTATTGTTGTTGTCACCTCCTTTACAATTTTCTTGCTTGGGTCAACATTCAATTTTCTATAACTATTTGTGAATAAGTGCTCTATCATTTTACAATCATACTCCTCTTTGTCCATAACTATTGTTGTTTTACCTTTATTAGCTCTCAAAACTAGAATATTCTTCTTGTCTTTTATCTCTTTTAAAGCAGTCGATTCTTCCTTGGTTAGGTTTTGTTTCGGATGCTCGCTTACTTTGTTTTTGGTATAACCGTTCAAATTTTGGGTTTTGTTTCTTCTTTTTATCTTTCAGTGTCTTCTCCATGTTGCAACCTCTACTACTATCCAAATGTCAATTCTTATCATTTTGGCTAATCAGATATGCAGATCATATAGTTTTCTTGATAGGATATTTATTGATTTCCTTGTAACCCTAATTTCAGATTCGATCAGCGCCAAGCTCGCGTTCTTGAAAATTTCATGGTTTATATTGTTTAGGAGGAGATGCTTAATGATAGCGAAGCTAGGGATAATGTTTACTTCTTTTCATTTATTAAGAAAAGATAAGTTAACTAATTTATGAGCCACTTTAATCCTTGTTTTTTCAAACAAATGGATATCAGCCAGTGCCTCCCTTCCATGGAGGGAAACGATTAGGTTATTCATTATTACACAATCAATAATTTTAGTTTGACACTTAAGCTAACACATGTTCCTTTACTGCAAAGTAATGTTGAAATTTTCTCCAATAAGTTTGATAAGTTAATACAGATGGGTTTACCTACTTTCGAGTAAAAAATGAGACATTTTGACATTTGAAAATTATAGATAGATTTTATTCAAAGTCAAAGAAAGTGATGAAAAGTTTGATGAAATGACTAAAGTTATAAGAGGTCAAACAATAATGGACAAATTAATTGATAATTTTAATTTGCTATGGCAAGTTAAACATCTGTTTTTGACATCTCTAACATATGAAAAATATATTGAGTTAGGTATTTCATATAGGAAAATGGTGGCATATCAATATCCTTCAAATGAGGATTGGAAAGTTATAATTCAATTGATACAAGAATGAGTCATCAAAATAACAATATTAAAGCTACGAGATATCATGGGAGAATTCCAAATTCAAATGTACCCAATGTTATATTTGTAAAGTCAAATCTATTGTTGTAATAGTGAAAGATAAAAAAAAAACCTCCTAATAACCAATTTTGGTTATAGTCATTTTTTATAAAGGAGACAAACTCAATGTAAAGGGGTCTTTTGGATTATGGAAAAATGATCGAAGAAATTTTAATGAAAATAGTTCTCAGAGCATGAGAGATTCATAATTTTGGTTGTTTCATACTATGTTCCAAGTTTAATGTTGTCTATTGTTTCATAGTCTTTCTTTCAAGCTTGTATATGATGCTATAAGTGTATTAAAATTGGTACAACCACCATTGCTACAAATTTAAGAAGAAATTATTAAAGATTACAATTTTCCTAAATGGTCTTGTAATTATTTTGGATTTATATATTTTTCATTAATTATGTGGAAAGTAATGAATTATTCATTTCTGTTCATTTAATATTTTTCTTAACTCGAATACATTTGTGTTTTTTCTGCTATTAAGATAGAAATAAGATTTATTCAAACATAATACCTTTTTTTCTATCTTGATTTTGTTATCTTATATTCTTATTATCACTCTTTAAATTATAAAATTATCTAAAAATATATAAAGTTATTCCTTTCAAGTTCTAATTGTATGATTAATTAGGTTTTAAAAGTTAATATTATACATGAAAATATTAAAACTATGCTTTAGGACAAGTTTAAAAAACTAAAAATTCAACTTAAACAAATTTGAAATGGATTCCTTAGCACAATTTCCTAGCCAGAAACATCTCAAATGTTACAACACATTTGGGAATTCGAATTGTGTGCTACTCATTACACATTGGGAGACTAGGAATTGATGATACTACTCATTATCACCATGAAGTTTGAAAACTTATATGGAGGTATGCTCTCCCTAAATTTTCTCCTAGAAGCCTCAACTTGCTCCTAAGCATCCCTCAATGTCATCTCATACCAACTAGGTCTCCTAATATAACTAGAAGGGCCTAGCTCCTCCTCCCCACCTGAAGGTTGACTCCCCACATTGGAAGTCTTTGAATGTTTTCCTCCCTTCAGAGCCTCCTACACCTCATGTTATGCCACTGACATATGTCCATTCACATATGAATGGATACAAACCAAAATCCCATTATACCCACATAACAAATTGCCCCACAACCTGTATAACCTTTCCTCTATGACACCAACGCTCACTGTTGTGTCAGGGCTATATCCCTTTGAAAAAATGAGTACTTTACCTATTTTAAAAGTAAAGGAAAAAACCTTGACCTCCATAAATGAGACTAAGAGAAAAAATTTCCTCAGTTATGGTATGTAAAGCACATCCCAGGCCTTTAAAAATCCTTTGATTCAAGCTGAAACATGATAGTTCCTATTGGGCTCTAAAGATGTCCTAAAAAAAAACTCTATGCATCTACCTAAGGTAGGCGCTGACACAAGCGTTTTACTTGTCGCCTACGTAGGTTCTTACCTTTCGTTTTCAATACCCAGCCTCCAGAGATGCAATACCTGTAAAGGAAAAACAATCGTAAAGGGAACGCCAATTGTTCTATTCAAAGGAACAACACGACCTGCAAAAGGAACAACAATCGAAACAAAAGGAACAGCATTCGTTACATTGGGCCGAACTAATGTTGAATTAATTGCATTGTAGTATTTACCCAACTATCTAATTTGTCAACCCGGGGTTCGTAAACTGACGAAGCACACACAA
>SNQJ01S0000545.1:221020-253230 GCA_010110895.2 Picea sitchensis
AGGACATTCGTACCTCCAGTGTACCTTTGCCTCATGTTGCATCCTCAATGCTAGATGTTCCATCCTTTCTCTTATATGATTGAGTTCCAGATCCATATCTAGATTTCATTTATTCTTGTGGTCTTCTCTTCGACCATGCTCATGGACTTTAGTAGCCATTTTCACCTTCTACCTGCCCTCCTGACAAGTCTATGGATTACTCTACATCCGTGAGCATCTCCATATTCTGTTACATCTCACCCGTTTGTTTAAATTTTTGCTACTGCACACATGCAACAACCTTCTCACAGAGCATCAGCACTCTGCCTTCCTTTCGCCTGTTGTCTATAGGAAAATTTGAACCTCTGATATCATCTAATGTTACCAGATCATCCCTTTCACCGTCTCTCTCTTGTCTGCTATCTGTAAAAAAAATAATGACCTCCCCCTCTTTCTCTTTCACCTGAAATCTATAGACGAAAATCGACTTTGATACCACTTGATCCAGCCCCCCTACCCTCCTGGGGTTCTGCGACCTCCCGATTTGGATCTTTCTTTCTTCTCAATCGAATTGAATCTTCAGGCCTTTTCTAGACCCCTATTAATCTTACACAGGTCCCCTTTTCTTCTATGCACAGGTCCTATCAGACCTGCCTGGTTTCTATGGTCATGATTCGATCGTTATCAATCTTTCCTATCGATAGATGGTTCACAACAATTGTGGGCCGCCAACGTGCTCACCCTTTATGGAAGATCCATGTCCCCACAATCTGAAAGTGCTCACCCAATCTCCTTTTGATTGTGCCCTTTGATCTCCTTCTTTGACGAGATCAACGACTCCAACGCATTGCGGATTGTGAACTAGCACGTTCACTAATTTCTCCTCTGCTCCCCACAATGATTCTCTATCGCCGATTTCCCTTCTCAGATTGATGACCCTAATTTACTTCAGGTTTCAGGCCTTCAAAAATCTCAATTTATCACGCTCTGCAAACTCCTTTTTCTAAGCCCCTTCTTCGCATGTGTCCTCGGGCTATGTATTTACGCAAACGCGTGATTCCAGATCTCCATGATCTATCGACACGTAGCTCCATTCAGATCAACGACTACATCCGATTCCGACTTTCCGGCCTTCGGGAGTTTCAACTCTCAAACTTTTCTTTTCCCGTATGACAATCCTCCGGGGTGGAAGATCTATCGACACCCGTCCCCCTTAATATATGGCCAAAATATCCTCCATGATTCCGGCCTTCGGGACTTTCAATTCTCAAATTCTTGTTTCTTCCTTCAGATCAACAATCCACATTCCTTCCTTCAGATCAATGACCCTTAGACATTTTGGGCTTCGACGCTTCGACTCTTCAGCTCTTCAGTGCTTCGGGCTTTAGGAGTCTCAAACTCCTATGCACTCGTTTCTCCCAGAGTGATTTTACCTGGAGACTTTGATTTACCAACACATATCCCCCTGACGATCAACGACCAAGACCCACTTCGGGTCTTCGGCGATTCTGATCTCTCATTGTCCATAAACTCTCGGAGTTGTGTATCTTATGCCACCTATCCTCCTTGACAATGGACGGTCCCTGCTCACTTCGGGACTCTGATAAGTCCACTCTCCTATGCACACAAGGATTAAGTCTCGTGCACTTACCTCTAGATCCAAGGGTTGCTAGTCCTCTATGCTTAGATCCAACGGATGGGATTTGTTCCTCTCCTCGACGCTCTCCTTTGTTCACTGGATGTAGATCATATGATCCATATCTCTTCTTCCCCAACTAATTTGACGACTGGTGTCGCTCCTCCTCCTAATATTTTGACTTCTCCCGACTTGGAAGTTTTTTTTCAATGTTTAAAGGCTTCGATCTTTGAACTTTCTCCTTGCGACCTCGATTGTCTGGGTCTCGCTTGTGATCTTAAACGCGTTATCTCTTCCAAGTTTTAGGACTTGGAATAAGTCCGTCTCCTACACACTCCTGGAATTATCTCTTCTGAGCTTGATGTCCTCGAGTATTTTGATCTCCCACGCACTCCTTGCATTTCTAGGATTTTGTCAAACTCCGATCCGAAGGATTTCTTGAAAACAAATTCTTCTCGCCCACCTGACATTCCTCCTTCTCAATGAACACCTTGCAGAGCTATATAGAGTGTTAAATATCTCTGTAAGTATCTTCCTATGATACTCTTCTCCCTAAACTCAAAAACAAGCTCTCTCTGTGCACACTTGCACCCGCTTGATGCCCGTCTGAGAGAGATCTACATAGTTCTCAGTAACTATGTTTCTTTCCGAACTCAACATAGGTTTCTTCCTGTGCACTCCTTTCACTTCTATTGATGAAGGTTCAACGATATCTCTCCCGAGCTTCTCTGAGGTTAACTCACCTCTATCAACGCACTCCTTGYGGACAATGTGCACTCCTTGCATTCAAAACTCAAAGATGAGAAACAATTGAAACTTATACAATACTTCACMAGTTCACACATTCATTCATGAATGACATATAAAAACATAATAATGAACACAAATACATAAACACACTATGTGCATGAAAAATTGCTTTTCTATTATCTYTGTGTGTCTATACAGATGTTTACAAAAACTGGACTGCAATAGAGTCCCAACTCTCTCAAGCTCTCTCCAAGAACTATTATACCTCCTATCCTAACTCTATCCCGAGTTCTGCTTCTAGGACCTCTCTACAAATATCTCTCCTCTTTTAAAAAAGAGGGCTCTAGGAGCTTATCCTCTTCACCACCTTAGTGCCATCACTATCTCAGTTAAGACACCATACTCCTATGACTCATTACGTAAATGATGATCCATACCTAACTATGATCTAGACCTGCTTACAATCAACCATTTAAGGCGACCCTATACACTACCTGTACAAAGGTATGGCTTGGCTCTTACAACCTTACAACACAAATCCCCATAGGATCAGATTTCAAATTTAAAAATGGGAGGGTCAATGCCTCTCCCTTTCTCCATTGCACGTTTATGTGTTGGCTTGCTGGCGCATTTGCTGAGGTGGAGTGATGCTCCTGCATCACTTCTCCATCATTCTATTGAATAACTCTCGTGCTTTTGTCATATGATCTACCCACTGAGAAAAGAAAAATATGCAACCAACTCTTGCAGCTCAACAACTATGCCCTTGTTGTATGACCTTGTACCTGCAACTTGCACAAAATATACACGCTTGTTCGTTCTCAGCCTGTATATGTACACACTTTTCTCTACTAAAACTCACATATGTGCATGCATATTTCTTCTATACCACACATACATATGTGCTTGTTCTTTCTGTATACCATGTATGTATGCACATTTTTGTATTTATCCCACGTACACAGGTGCCTCGAGTGACTTGATGAATGCGTACAACTCTAGTGCTTGACCTTCCTACGGTTGTAGCTATTTCTGCTCTAGTACCTGTATATGTCCTTGATACTAGATCTGTCTTTTGATGCCTCCTCCTCCTTTGGACTGATTAGATCTCTCGTTGAAATTCCTTCTTCACCATGGCTGATATCTCTTTGATAAAAAAACCTTATTTGTTCTCTCTATAAGTCACTAACTCCAATAGATTTGTTATCCCTTGAGTTAATCTCTATATGAAAGTCCTTCTTCACCCTTCCTAATATCCTCTTGAGTCACAGTCCTTTGTGGCTCAAACACTCAATGAATTTCAATATTGGTTTATACATCTACAAAGATCTCCTTGCAAATATGAAAGATCTATTGAAATTTGTTGTGGATCTGTATTTGGTCCTTTAAACACCCACTACTACAAATCAGATCTAGAATATATAGGTTTTTTTGCAACCTGATATTGGATCCATATTAGAGTGAGAGATCGCATCCCATGTTGATTTTCTCAACACACTCTAATACCATGTTGAAATCCCAACTCCGACACCTACGTAATTTGTTATCTAGTTATTTCCTTGTTGTAAATCAAATTAGCAACTCACAAAATATAATACACTTGTTGTAATAAAAAATTCAAATAAATAGAGGAAGCGATACTAGAAACAAAAATCTCACACACAATACATAAATACATTCTTCCCATGAACTAATCTTATCATTCAAATAACTTCAAATCTTACAAGGGCTCCTTTACTAGGAAGATGGTCCATAGAGAAATACAAAAAATGTTAGACAAAACCTGCAAACCATAGCAAATCCCGGTTTGGTGTACGATCTCAAACTTTCATTTTTCTCAAGATTTTTATGTCTTTCCTTTATCAAACGCACATATATATTTCTGTCTCCACTGAAACCTACATACACGCACACACAGACTGTACCAAAAACTTCGTACGATGTGACCCTGTTGTTGCAGATCCAATATGATGAAACCCACTTGTGATTGCTTATGTTCTCTCTTCTCCTTGACCTCTACTGATCTCTAGATGGAATTTTGTCTCCTCCTATTTGAGATCTCCTTGAATCATAGTCCTTTGTGATCTAACCCTGTTGAGAAAAATTCCTTATTTTCTCCCAATATTGATCCCCTTGAGTCAAAGTCCCTTATGACTCAATCACTTGAGAAAAAGTCCTTCTTTGCTCCAAAATGAATCGAATACATTCTCCTTCACCTAGCCTTGATTTTATAATCTTGAGTTATGACCTAACCTTAATCTCCAAAGTGATTGATGGTTGAGATTACTTCTCACCTCAGTTGAGATCAATGGTTAATATTTAATTCACTAATGCTAAAAACTTTAGCATTTCATTAAGTAAAATCAACTAGTTAATAAAAACACTTTACTTTAATTATTCTTTTAATTAAAGTAAATTATTAGATAGAAGGCTTTGAATGACTTCCACACGTCTATACACTTATACCCATGCATAAGTACCTGTATGATGCTACAAACATCAACAACACTTACATGGATAGGAAATACTCTATGATGCTTTTTCAAAACCTCAAAAATCACAAGAACAACCATATGTATAGCTTATGCAAGAATTTTTGTTTATATGAATGTTTTTGGACCTGTCACATAATCCATCTGCATCAACTTCCAATATTTAAAATGGTTACAAACCTTAGATTGTGAACAAATTATATTCTGTTGTAGGAAGTGCCATGATCATTACCATTTTTTTAGGAACTTCCCTATGAACGTCAAAATGAATCTCAAGAACATGGAAGAAGGAGATGAGAAGGAATGATTCGTTAAAGTCCCAAGAAAAAGGAAGTCTAGGAAAACACATCGCACTAAGGACACTAATAATTCCCCCATAATATTTAATATCTTATGATATCTATCTAGAGAGAAAGACGCACATGGGAAATATTGGGAGAAAAAGAAGATGTTGATAAGGACAAAATCACACTTACAAACATCTTAGGTGGAAAGAAATGCATGAGAAAGGATACAGTACAACAACTAGTGAAGGAAGGTACATAAGATATTGAACATCTAGATATGGGAGAAGAGGAAGAGGAAAAATCCAATTAAGAGGAAGAAGAGTCTAAACCGATTGAGGACATGGACATACAGAAGATAAATCTACCAACACTCATAGGAATTTAGGGAGAAAACATATTAACAAATATAACTGAATAATAAATTGAATCCTTGAGAGAAGAAATATTCAGAGGAAAATCTAAAATTGACTCATCCTATCAAAATTTAGGAGCCTCACAAGCACTGGGAATGAAACAAACACAACCCAAACATCAGAAAAAATAGTTGGGGAAGAAAAAGGGAGAGACAAAAATTCCATGAATAAAAAAATACAAGAGGAAGGTGCCAAAATGTTTTATTCTAGACAAGTATCATCTCTACTACACAAATACTTCATCACCCAATGTAAAATCTAGCCAGGAATATTGCTCCATGGAATGTTAGAGGGTTTAATGGAAAGGGAAAGAAAATAATACTTAAGAGTGGGATCATGAAGGAAAAAAACAATATATTTATAATTTAGGAAATTAATTGTGATAAAGAAGTGATGAAAAATATGGCCTCAAGATGTTGGAAGAGTTGCAACTCTATGACTATTAGTGCAGATGGTTTCTTAGGAGGTATGGCCATTTTTTGGAACCCTACTTTGACAGTGTTGGAAAACTTCATCACAACAAGTCACACTATATGTGCAAGCTTCAAGGAAATAGGATTGAGAATTGGAGGTATTGTCACTAATGTATATGGTCCTAGTTATACTCACGTAAAATTAGATTTCCTAGGAACTATGTGTAGTGTTCTTTAACCCTTGAACAGGTAAATACAACAAGGTATATAGAGAATATAATTGAAAATTAACCAGGAACAAGAGACAATAATACAAAAACTATACACATACCCTTGAATATTAACAATGCGATGTTCACTTTCCTCTTGAGGTGGGGAAACCTTCCATTGAGCACAACTCCAAATAAAAAACAAAATACAATGCATTTTAAAGTCTTCTATATCTTTAAATAGATTTTACATAGAAAAAACCCTAACTACTTGTGGCGTCATAAATGGGTACCAACTACCTAGTGGGCCTTATAAAGTGAACCCACTTTGCTGGGAAGGCATATTTAATCAAAACATAAGACATATTTAATCAAGAAAATAAATGACAAAACAATCACACATTGCACATAGATTTTACCCAAGAAACCCAAATGGGAAAACCAACTTTCCTTGAGCTTCTTGCTCTCTTGTTATCTTATTAATTCAAAATAAAGAGTTACATGACTAACCTTGTTCTACACCTAAGACACAATAGTCATCATACTCTCTTTCCTTAAGCAAGAAAAACCCTACATCCAATTCGGCTTACATCTATACGACCAACAACCTTTTGCTAAATATTAGCACGATTATTAACAAAACCATCAACTTAATACAATTACAACACACATTATGTAACACCCTAGTTTTAACCCCTATGAATTAGAATGTATTATGTAAATGTGACTTAGTCTAGCGAGTCAGTATGTCAAAATTTCAGGGTTCCTAGATATGTAATACTTCTATATATATTAATAAAATACACAGTTAGTTGCAAGATGAACAAGGACAAGATATAGAGGGCTATGATTCCACGAGAGAGGGGGATAAAGGGGATACATATTTTATTATTATTTTACTCACCCATCTTGGTTTTATTTGAGAAAGTGGTTACATGAGCTTCTTGGGGGAGGCCATGTGGTTGTTGGATCTTATAATTATATAAACCCTACATGTGGGTTGTTTGGGGTTGTTCTCAATGGATCATTCATTTTTGGGGTTTTTCATTCATAATTCAATCACTCGTCTTCCACATTCTTGATAAATCATGCGTTCTTGGTCTGAGCATGGAAACAAATTGTTGGAGGAGAGTGTTGGATGTATGGGCTAACCTGAGTTCTACCTTAGTTCTCCAGCAAAACCCCATTCACCACCGACCCTTCTAGTAAACCAGAAGGATACATTGTGCATAGAGTGCATAACAAAGTATCACCCAAGATGGCTTATGGGTGACTGTAGTACCTAGATGTATGCAGTCATGGAAGGGATTAGGGATGTTACTTTTACTTATACTTCTACTTTAACATGCATTCTACCATAACATTCATCATATATACTATTTTATCCATTCAATGACATTCATTTTGCATGATTATTCTAGTGTGCGCTATCAATAAAATCTAACAGATGCATTCATCTAACCATTCATTTATCATAAGCATATAAAATCAAAACAACACACATAGAGACACCATTTTAATTGATGTTCACCCCCCTTAGGATACGTCCACAAAGATCTTCTACTTTATTTCTTATTCTTCATCAAAATAGTGTTGCATGCATTACATAATAGTTTAGTATTGGTGAGGCTGACCAGAGTCGCACCAAGCTCCACATCTTGTGACCTAACCCTCAATTACATCTAAAAAATGAGTCCATCTAAGCTCAGCAACTCTCAACAAAAAAATACTCCAACTCATACCTCAAAAGGTGCTTAAAGTGATAATGAACTACTCCAACTCATGCAAAAGTGATAATGAACTACTCTCCCCTATTTTCCTCATACATCCTCTATTTAAATTACAAAAGTGGGTAAAAACCCTTACATTATGACTCAAAACCATAATTCTAAGTGGACTCCACTTGTCCACTTTTTAACTGCCTACCATGTGGTTGGTCTTCGATCCAACTATTCCTTGCTTTGACTCTACATTTATCTTCCTTCTTTCCTGGTGCACTACTTCCTTTACCTTCTTGTGCGCTGCTTTCTCCTCATTCTCTGGTGCGCGCTCCTTCCTTTGGCCCCTTCTGCCTCATTTACTACTCTGAACCCCAAAATTTCCTGCTCCAACATGCCCCCAAAACTAACATGATGCTCGTCCCAAGCCACTCAGGTAGTGTGTGCCTCCTGCATTGATTTCTCTAATGTCTTGAACTTCTTTTTTCAGTGCATCGACCTATGTCTTCGCCTGCAGACTTTTTTCCTCCAGGTTCTCTACCACCTGCATTGTGATTTTATCCTTCAACACTTCTCTATTCTCCAATTGCACCTGTTCCTGTCTAATTTTCTATAGTTCCAACTCTGTTATCATCTTTTCAGCTTGCTCATGAATTGGCTTCAACTGAGCCTGTCTTGTATGTATTTATTCTTGGGTTCTCTTTAGTTCTACTTGTAGGTTTTTCATCTCCCGTGCGGCCCTTAGATCTTAGACTACGACATTCATATTTTCTTCCCTCTAATCCAACTGTTGGATCCCTTCATCTTTTGTCAGAGTTGTCCATATCTGCACAGTCCTTTCGTAAAGCTCTGTTATTTCTTTGACTTCCAACACAATACTATCCATTTGTTCTGTGTCCTGCTGCTCCCTCTCTGATTTGACTTATGGAGGGTTGGTTGGTGTCAGCTCCCCAACCAACTCTACTATATCATGTTTGTATCCTTCCATCATCTGCACTATCCTCGTTATCTTCTCTTATGCATTGAGTTCTCCTACTAGTGCAATGTTCATGATTGTTTGGAAGACTTCTTCAAGCCTTTGCTGCAATTTATCTACACGTCATTTTTCCTCCTCATGCTCAATCTAAACTTCTTTGACGATTATCTCTAGAACCTCATTCTCTAACTTGGTTGTCTCCAAGTGTGTTGCATCCATCCTAGCTCTGGATTGAACCTCTTGCGCCACGCTCATCTGCAACCTATGTAGTGATTTTTTTGGTATTTTAGCCAATACCAGTTCTAGTTGTTCTACATCCTTGACCTATTTCCGCGCCATGTCTTCATCTACTTGTAACATACTCTGAATTATCTAGAATTTTTCGCTTCCCATTATTTCGATATAGACCGTCTCCTTCTCTTCATGTATTGGTGCCTACTGCGTTGTGCTCATCTATTGTGCGACATTGAGTTGTAAGCTCTACAGAACTTCTTTAATTTCCATTATCTTCATCATGAGTTCTTATCTTTGAGATTCTGTGACATAGAGGGCTTCTCCTCCTCGGTCTTGCATCTTATCAGCTACTAACTCTGTGTCATATTCTGTGATTGTGAGCTCAATGGGATTCTTTTGTGCCCTCATCTTCTTTCTATGTTCTCCCATCTACATGGTTGATTTCCTCTTTTCTGTCTATGCAAGTTTCTTTACTTTTGGTATACTTCCAATCCTTATCTCCTGGGTTGAGATTCCATCTTTCTTATGTGATTCTTCATTTGGTCATTTCGTGTTGTCTGTTCCTAGCATTGAGGCTCTCGGGACTGTTTCCTTCTTCCTTGGTTTGTTTTTTGTTGTACCAACAACTATTGATTTGCTGCACTCTGCTACTTTTCTAGTATTTGTTGTCGGGCTACTTGATTTCTGCGTTGTGGCAGCTTCTGGCTATTCTTTACCCTTTGCTCCCTTCTTGCATGTTACTAGAACCTTCCATTGATCAAACCATTCTACTAGTACCCATTGGATTTCTTCTGTTGTTATGCAATAGTGCATCCTGAGACATGTTTTCTTAGGGTATCTTCTGGTTTTTATCCATGTGTTATGCCCAGATTCCTTAAAGTTGGATATATCCTCTTGCTCCTTCACCACTTCGGGTGAAATTCTCCATGTATTTGCAATATTATCTTGCATCTCTTGAATGTACATGCCAAACATGTTGGACTTGGATTTTCCCTGCTTGAAATATGTGTTGTGTCACAGGGTTTCATATCTCATTGCGCCACACCTTCCTATTCTTTCACAAAACAGTGAAAACTTTGATTTTTCCCATGCTTCTAAGGCTATCAAAATTATCATCCAGGAGTAGTGAAACTTCGTTCCCACATCCTACGCATCTATGTAGTTTTATAAGAAAAGGTTGAGAAAATACGACACCGAAATAATAATTGTACCCTTTGCGTACTGCGCAACTGCTATGACCACTCCTACAACTTCCTCTTCTTTGCGACACTTCCTAAGTAGCTTGAAAGCCATCAATTTTTTCACAAATATGGTAGTTGGGTCGTTGATGTTTTTAATTATCACACATTGGATGCCTCTGTCTTTGCCAAAATTTTCCTTCAATTCCTCTGCAATGGCCTTCTCCTTCATTTTATCATCAAGGTATTGTTCTGGCTTTACTCCATCTGTTGTCAGTCTTGTCAGCTTAGAAATGAGGTTGAAATATATTAGGACATGTCTGTCTATCCATAAAACCCCTTCATGTACATGTGCCAAAAGTTGTTTGACACACACATTTACATCTTTCCCCTTGTTGAAGTGAGGAATTTCCAGCAAATTCATAATTCCAGAGTTGTAAAGTCTATATATCCATTGTTTAGGATCCATAATTGGGATTCCTTTCAAGATTGACCCCTTGTTCTCCATATAAACTCCTACGCAAGCTCTAGGAACTTGGTGACCTCTGTCACATCATGATAAACATACCTCAACTTAGGAACACATCCCATCATATCTTCCACAATGACGATTGAGTCTCATATGTGGGGCACTGACAACAAAATATTTGTTTGTGTGAGTGTTGATGCCACTGCTGCCCTTTTCCTTGATGGCCTTGCTGTTGTTTCTTCTAGGGTTTCTTCTTCCGGTATTTCCTCATCTGTGTCATGGTTATCCTCAACCTCTGAGTTTTCCTCTATTGTATTTTTATCTGACTCTATGTTGTCACTGTCATCTTTACCATGTTCACCTTCTTCACGTGTTTCTCCTAGTTGTGCTAGGGTTTGCTTCTGTTCTAGGGTTTCGTCCTTATGTTGCTTGGCTGACTTTTGCTGCTTCTTCTTCTGGGTTTTCTTCCTCGATCCACATCAAACTAATGGATTCAGTCTCTGTAGTTGGGATGTCATCCACATTGATTACTATGATATTTTCTTACAATGTTATGTTAGTGCTTCGGGTCCTTCATGTGAAATGACTTGGTCCTCTTAACTTTGGCGATGCCATTTTCTTGTCTTTGGGAATAATCTATTATAGGTATCGGCTGGGTTCTTGAAAAATTATCACTTACTCGCACCTTGTTTTCTCTGTCGCTCCTTTGCTAAAAAATCATAATCTCTGTCATTAATGCTCTGATGCACCCTTTCTTTTCTGTTCACCAGTTTTTCACTTTCTCAGTCATTTCCCGTTTCGTTGCATAGTGTTTACTTTTCATGCATGCAATATTATGCATTATGTCGCACCGATTTAGTGTTTATGGCGTGCTGTCATTCTCAATATCTGTCTACCACTTATTCCTCTAACTACTTCTTTTTGGATTTTTCTTCATTTTTCTAGTTTTTTCTTCCTTTTTCTTCTTTTTTCTACTTTTATTTTATTTTTCTTCTTTTTCTCCCTACTATTTACAATATTTGCAAGTCTACTTGTTGTGCTATAACTACTGAGGGTTAGTGGGTCAATTTTCCCCATACAGTTTCAATCGACTACCATTCACCAATCCTTGAACTTGCTTGCCTACTAAGGCCTGCAGATTCACAACAACTCCATTTGTGACAAACTTTATCGCATATGGCCCTAGCCAATGAATTCTAAGCTTCCCTGGATGCTGTAAATACTTACTGTTATAGATGAGAACCAGATCTCCTACTTTGAAGTTATTATTCTTAATATGTTTTTCATGTCAAGCCTTATCATTTTCTTTCTATACCTCTTGGTGGAAACCAACTATGATTCTGTCTTCTTCTAATTCCACGAGTTGAGATAATCTTTCCTGTGATTGTTACAATGCACATACGGGGTATCAAATAATCTGAGGGAACTAGTGCTTCTTGTCCATACACCAACATGAAAGGTGTTTTCCCTATTATCTTCTTGCATGTAGTTCTATAAGCCCATAGTATTGTTGGTACCTTGAAATCCCAGTCATGTCTGTTTACATTACAAATATTTGTCAAGGCATTCTCCAATATCNCTTGTCCATACACCAACATGAAAGGTGTTTTCCCTATTATCTTCTTGCATGTAGTTCTATAAGCCCATAGTATTGTTGGTACCTTGAAATCCCAGTCATGTCTGTTTACATTACAAATATTTGTCAAGGCATTCTCCAATATCCTATTAAATGCTTATACAGTTCCCAGAAATGAAACCATTTGTTAGATGTAAGGGCTGACCCGAGTTCTACCTTAGTTCTCTAGCAAAACCCTATTCACCATCAGACCTTCTCGTAAACCAGAAGGATACACCGCGCACAGAGTGCACGACGCAATATCACCCGAGATGGCTTATGGGTGATTGTAGTACGCGGATATCTACAGTCATGGAATGGATTGGGGATGTTCCTTTTACTTATACTTATACTTTAACATGCATTCTACCATAACATTCATCATATCTACTATTTTATCCATTCAATAACATTCATTCTAAATGGTTATTCTAGTGCACGCTATCAATAAAATCTAGTAGATGCATTCATCTAACCATTCAATCATCATAAGGATATAAAATAAACACAACACACATAGAGACACCATACTTACTGTGGTTCACCCCCCCTTGGGCTACATCCACAAAGATATTCCGCTTTATTTCTTATTCTTCATCAAAGTAGTGTTGCGTGCATTACATCATAGTTTAGTATTGGTGAGGCTGACTAGTGTCGCACCAAGATCCACAACTTGCAACCTGAACCTCGATTACATCTCAAAATTGACTCCATCTAAGCTCCGTAGCTCTCAACAAAATAAATACTCCAACTCAGAACTCAAAAGTTTCTCAAAGTACTTTGCTCATGAAAAAGTGATAATGAACTACTCTCTGCTATTTTCCTCATACATCCTCTATTTATATTACAAAAGTGGGTAAAAAACCTTACATTATGACTCAAAAATCTAATTCTAAGTGGACTCCACTTGTCCACTTTCTAAATGCTTTCCGCATGGTTGGTATTCGATCCAACCGTTCCTTGCTTTGACTATGTGTTGATCTTCCTTCTTTCCTGGCGCGTTGCTTCCTTTTCCTTATCACGCGTTGCTTTCTCCTCATTCTCTGGCGTGTGTTGCTTCCTTTGTCCCCTTATGCCTCATTTACTGTGTCGAACCCAAAAATTGTCTAATTCAACAGAGAGCCCTTTCTATATGGATGTAAGGAATTATTGATCATTGAGAAAACGGATGCTTGTGTGCATTAGATTGATGGACGTTCTGAAAGAACTATCCAAAACTGAGAATCCTTGGAGTTTCCTTCATTGATATTTCCTGACCAATAGCATTCGATCCTTGGAAATAAAT
Source organism: Picea sitchensis (assembly GCA_010110895.2). NCBI lineage: Eukaryota > Viridiplantae > Streptophyta > Pinopsida > Pinales > Pinaceae > Picea > Picea sitchensis. The sequence goes on from SNQJ01S0000545.1 coordinate 234,675, forward strand.
TGGAACAAACTGATGGGATGCATTATAGAGAAAGGGGTTCATTTATTTGGGTTGTGCAGGCTTACAGGAAAGAGAGATGGAAATTACGATTGTTATGTGGTTTGGAAAACCTAAGAGCTTGTTAGCTAATTGTTGCGTGTAGAGTCAACCTGTGACATGTCCTTGTGGATTCATAGTCCTAACTCAGGAGTGACCTTCTATTGAGACTTGGAATAATAGTGTCTATGGTTGGGAGGAACGTCCTTGGTCTGCAACTATTTGGTGGATGGTTTAATTAATGATAAGTGCTCTCTGTGTTTTCTATATATTTATATTCCACTTTGTATTATTATTATCGATGAGATGATGTGTTTATAATGTGTCTGCTTGTTGGTTATTGTTTTGCATGGCGTGATTAATCATTCTTTTTAAGTATAGCATGAATATTGATTATTGCATCTGTGGTTATTTCATTCTTTCATGTTAGTTTTTGAATTAATCATTATAAGAATTCAAAATCAGTTCTTGAAGTGTTATTTGAAGTAGAATGGCTAGCATGTTGGTGGCTAGGTACGTTACAAAGTGGTATCAAAGCGTTTAGTTCAAAAACTGGACTAGTGTGGGCCAAGATGAGTGTGAATTTGGAAATCCATTTTTGTAGACTTTAGTTTGAGCGAATTTGGAGAAAAATGGGAAATTAGAGAGAAATTCCCCAAATTTGTGAGCAGATTCAAGTTTTAAATAACCTGTAATTGTCTGAGATGTTTAATGGCATCGATTAATCGAGTTACAGAGATGAATTTGACATGCAAGTTCGAATTTCAAGTTTTAATTTCCACTACAATGTTGTGAAGAGTTTAACAAATCGACAGTCGAGATCATGTGATAAATTTAAAAATTTCTAATGTTTTCTAAGTTTAGAAAAGTTACCAGATCAAGTACAGTCAAGATTCATTATGGTGGTATTGAAAATGAGGAATATCAATGGTTCATATTCATTTTCAATCATTTGAGAAGTCGGATAAAATAAATGGTCGACATATTTTTGAGTGGGAGATCGATGACATAGATTCACCTGGGTTTTGGCCAAAATTTTCTAAGTGTTGAAGTTCGTCAAAGGAACTCGTCGACGACTAATGGTTGATGTTGGAGCAGGTCATTTTGGTACACGTTTTCAGAATCGCACAGGATCATACCGCATGATAAGTCGGCTTAGGAAAAGCATGCGCAGAGGAAAGGTAGATAGTTAGTGCATTTTCAGGAGTCAACACGCACACAAGAAGTAAATCAATTAGAAATAGTTAGACCTTTTGGTCCATTTTGTAACGGTCTAAGCCCTAGTATCAATGTATACATATTTATGGGTTTTGGGTAAAAGGTAGTTGTTGAAGCTTTGGAGAGGAGAATGATCTAAGTGTGCATTATATGCGTGAACGACAAGGGAATTTTGGGTAGAACTAATGTATCTTATGTGAGTGTAGTGCACACCTATTGTAAGGAATGAATATGAATGAATAATATAAGAAGCCAATTGTTGTGGATGTATACCAGTTGGGGTGAACCACATTAAATTCTTGTGTTCTGATGTGGTTGTTGCCAAGATGTGTTGGTTTACTATGTTTTTACACACATGTATCAGATGCTTAGGGGTTAATATGAATATGTGTCTCATGGTTCCACACACATGTTGAATGATTAAGTAAGATGAATCTGTCATATGTTATTATGTTGTTATGATTTCACACACATGGTATATTGCATGTTGAATGAATGTTAAGTTAGAATGAATGTTAGAATGGTCTTCGTTCCCTTCCTGATTGCGGAAGCCTGGTTCCTGCAGGCCCCCTAGGTACATCAAATGAGACTTCACTTGATTTCAAGTGATGCTGAAAGGGCCAGTATATTTAGGGTTTTGTTGGTGAGTTAATGTTGAATGTCGGGTCTGCCCACTATGCAACAACAAATGGTTATGTTGTCAGGATTGGGATCTGCGACTGAGGGGGATGTGGAGACCTACTAAGGAGGAGATTGGACAATGGTTGGATATGAAGGAGATCAAGTTTGTTGTAGATCAGAATAAGAATCAATAAATCAGAGCAGAGAAATGGCTAATAAGGTATTTGTTTATAGATTTGCATGAAATTTTCTTTGTTGATTTTTTGAATATTTTAGCAGAGTGGATCCAAAGATCAGTTGAACAAATCAAAATATTTTTCATTGTTGTTATGAGAAATTGGACTCCTGAGTTAATTCGGCAAGTCAATACTATAAGAAATCATGTATCACATGCGGTTTATTATTGGCTATAAAGTGTGTTGGGAGTTTATGTTATTGAATTTTCTATAGATTGTACTCAGTCGTATAGTGCCCCTGAAAGGGAATTATGTAAGGGACTGCATGGATTATACTTGAAATCATTATCTACTTGGATTAAGATGTTATTGTTTGATAAGGGAGTTATGAAGATGGAATCAGATTTCCCCAGTAGTTAAGCGTCTTTGTGCACATAGGGGGACTAGGGGATAACCAGGGGATGTTTGGAGCATAAAGAAGGATGGAGAGAAGGAATGATAAACATATGGACGGGGATTTTGAGAGAAGAAGAGTGTGTGATGAGCGAAGCGATTGGAGTATTACACAATGGTAAGAGATTTTGATTGAATAAGAAGAGGATTGTGGTTGAGAGAGAAGGGAAGAATAGTGAGATAAAGGAAAGATACACTGGTGTAATACTCCATATCAAAGGGATTCTGCACATAGAAGAAAAGATCAAACAATTCAGTCTAGTAAAAGAATATCCCACTCAGATTAGACTCTGCGTCGAACTCACGACCCCATGTGCGTCACCAAGAACTGAGGTAAGATCAAAATATTTGTCAATCATAGTTAGTGAAGGAAGTAAAGATAGTAGTAAAAGTAGTTAGAGTAGTGGAAGCAGTGCAATGAGTCTGAATCAATTAGTGTTATCAATAAATAATATCATGCAAAACATGATGGCAGGGGTAAATCCTACTTTAAGAATGTATGTATTCTATGGAGGGGGGATAGAGGATCCATAACGACATTTTTTCATTTGTGAGACAATATGGACTATGAAGAACATCCAGGATTATTATGTGAAGATTTCACAATTGGAAATGACATTCAGAGACCACACATTATGATGGTACATGAAATATCAGAATACGACACCTGCAGGATAGACTAGAACATTGGCAAATGTGAGACAAGATCTATCAAAAGAGTTCCAAGAAACTAAGTCTGAGTCGCAGTGCATTATAGAAATGAAGGATATCAAGCATATAGTGAATGAATCAGTGTGGGACTATGATCAAAGATTTAATATACTGAAGGATCGACTAACATTCCAAATTCCAGATGAACAACATAGGGAGTGGTTTATTGCAGGATTGTTGCTGCATATATGCTTCCCTTTGACACAACATAATATTGTATCACAATAGAAAGCCCTATATATTTCTATGAAATTAGAAACAACCCCGGTAGGATAAAATGGGGCGGGGATGGCTCAAGTTTAGTTGTAGTTAGTAGCGATGACTATTCAATTGCAGGAACTTGCAAAAGGAAAATAAAAATGCAAGGAAGTCTGGTGTGTCACATGTAGAACAGAAGGTCATCATAAGAATGAATGCCCATATTTTCAATAGTATTTAAATATAGGAGCTATAAATACACTAGAGGTATGGTGCAATATTTTCAAAATGATGGGTCATCACCCTACTACTTTCCCGTTGATGCGGAAGTATCAAAGTACTGTGAGAAACATGTTTTGTAACGTTTTCAAGTCTGTCGAACATGAATAAAAGGATTGTTGCACATTTTATTTGATGAGAGAGTGCATTGTATATGCCTACAGAGTCTAGGGAGAAGAATCTGAAGGAGGAGCTCTATATTATAATACTCCAAGAGGTTATAATCAAGGATAAAGAAAAGGGTTCAGAGGCCACAAAAGAGGAGGATTTGAAAGAGGAATATGACCAATTATATGTTATAATTGTAATCAACCTAGACATCTAGTGCAAGACTTCTTGAATCCCGGCATGACATGTACATATTGTATATAGCTAGACCATGAAACAAAGGATTTCCCACAGCTAATTGTAAAGTGGTAAGAAAAGAGGAACCCAAATGTACAGATGATAGCAGCAGAGGCACGCGATGAACAACCCAAGATAACATTAGTTACGTGTGGACAAACTAGGATCAAACTTGATGCGACATATCAAGGAAATAGGATCCACTTGAGGTTTAAAAAATCAACAGAGCCTCAACCATTGTTTAAACCTAGAAAGGAGAAAGAAGCATATACACAAGCAAGGAAGGAAGTGATAGGAGCATAATCGATAACATCGACTTCGACCACACCACCTTTGTACGATAGCTCATCGATGTATGATATGCCACTAGTCTATGACCCTTCAGAAAGGTAAGTTGAGAAGGTAAGAAATTTGAAACATTTTCTAAAAAAATGTTTAGAGTTAATGAAAGATGAGTCTGCTTTGAGTATTCTATGTGGAATGATCGAGCGTTGTTCTCAAGAGAAAGAGATACATGTCGCACACCGAGAAGTTAACCAGGTGCACCGAAAGAAGAGAACGAATAGGGAGTTTCCACTAAATGTGCAGATAGGAAACTACGACATGAAAAATATTATTTTGGATCTAGGTTCTGATGTGAATGTCATCCTGAATAAGACCTAGGAAATGATGGGTAAGTCGAAGTTGATCTGCTCGCCCATTTAGTTGAGGTTATCAAATCAGCATAAGATTGTTCAAATTGAAATTTTGACAGGGGTAAGTGTTAGTATTAATGGAGTGTGTAGCTTGGCCAATTTTGAAGTGATCTAGATAATGGATAGTAACACCCCTTACCCAACACTACTCAGAATTGATTGGGCCTTTGACAACCAAACTCTCATTGATCTGAAGAAGAGACATATGATATTTGAAGTATAGAACTTGAAGGTTACTCTGCCTTTGGATCCTACTGAAGGAAGAAGATATGTAGAACTAGTAAAGGGAAAAGAGATAGATAACATGTATAATATGACCGCATGGATGGACGATTATGTGAATCGTACAGTCAATGGTGTAGTTAGTTGGAGAAGTATTAGTTCATGCACATCAGATTCAACAAAAGATTTGGAGAATTGTTAGCAAAGATTGCATGAAGTGTCTACAAGGAAATGTGCTTGGATTACCCACGTGTTGCGATGTATTGTAATTGAGGTATGTGATCCTCCAAGGTATGAAAAACTAACCTATGTTGATTATTTTATAAGAGAATTTGAATTACAAATATAAGATCAATAGAGATTACTAGATTTATACATTGCGCTAAAAGCGACCCCAACAAGATGGTGGGTTGCACATAAGGATGGAATAAGAGATTGGCAGTAGTGCATAAGACTATTACAATTCAGGTTCAGGACATAGAAGGAAGATACTATGAAAAATTATACAGGATTGAGTCGTCCGATGGAGCACGTTACACAGTGCATTGCGACATGGAATAAATTACGTAGGAAAGAATGGATGCACTTGTTTGTACATACTTTGGACACTATTGCGAAGAAATGGTGCTTGGATATGGAAGTGCATAGAGAAACTACAGATTGGGAAGAATCAACTCGGAATTTCAAGGTAACTTTTAGTTTCGAAGATGACGCTCCTTTGATTGAATCATATTTGTAGGTCATCAAGGACAATATTTTTACATCAAAAGACTCGATAGAACTAGTACYTKCATGCAGTGTGCATAGATMTTCTGAGACAATTGAAGAAGTTTTGCATTGTTATAATGTTGTTGAAGAAGARCATGAAGAGGAAGATCCAAGAAATGTGCAAATACATGAAACTGAAGGAGAACRTGTAGTATAAGGACCACAAATCGAATTTGTTGTGTACATAAATCCATTGAGAATGCACAAAGAAAATATTAGCACAGAAGATAAGCCCAAGTTTGTCAACATAGGAGAGTATTGGAATGATGAAATTGTTGAAAAGATAGTTGATTTACTGCATGACTATCAGGACATGTTCCTGACTATATTTTCAGTGATGAAAAGGATTGTTGGGGAGTTAGGAGAGATGGAAATCCCCTTGAAGCCATATGCTAATCTAGTGAAGCAAAGACCATACAGATTGAACTCGATGTATAAGCAAAAGGGGAAATAAGAGATACATAAGATATTGGATACAGGTCAGTCTGTACTGAGATATTTGGTCAATAAGCTAATGTTGGGGGGGAATATGTGTAATGTAAGTTGAGACGACTAGGACTAGAGGATTCCAACAATATTATGGGTGTATAGGACTACAAGTAAGAAGCTGCCATCAAAAACCCCATTTAGACTAGTGTATGGCCAGGAAGTTGTTATGCCTATGGAATTCATAGTACCGAGTCTATGCATTGTCGCATTGAAAAATATTACATATTTTGGCGTAGTGGAGAAGAAATTGTCAGAGCTAGTAGAGATGGNAAAAACCCCATTTAGACTAGTGTATGGCCAGGAAGTTGTTATGCCTATGGAATTCATAGTACCGAGTCTATGCATTGTCGCATTGAAAAATATTACATATTTTGGCGTAGTGGAGAAGAAATTGTCAGAGCTAGTAGAGATGGAAGAGGACCAATTTGTTGCAAGTTTCCATGAGCAATTTTAGAAAGTGCGCGAGAAAGCATGGCATGATAGCCACATTAAATAAAATAAGTTCGAGACAGGAAACTTATTTTTTCTTTACGACAACAAGTTTTTGCAGCACCCTAGGAAGTTTCATATGCATTGGTTAGGTCCATATTTGATCATATTTGTGATAGATGCAGGTGTTGTTTAGTTGGAGAAACTGAATGGAGAAGTTATGGAAGGAATGGTTAATGGTAGTTGATTGAAACTGTACAGGGACAGTTGTATTGTTGCACATTATTCTAAGTGAGCAGTATGTGTACCATAGTACTTGTATTATAGTGTATTATAGAAAGAAAAAGAAAAGAAGAAAAGTAATAAAATAATTTGAAGGTTGAAGGGATGCATAAGGTTAAATGACTACGGAGATAAAGCCATAAAATTTTGCAGAGATGTAGAAAGAGGAAGTAATTGTGCGCATGAATGAGGATTGAAGTGTGACAAAGATCTGCGCAGAGGGAGGGAAACACATTAAAAAGCATACATGACGGGAAAATCATTAAATAGATATCATAATTGTGAAGTAGTGTAGATGTGTATTCATAAATGGAAAGCAACAATGAGACCATGAAAGACCAACAAGATCTAGAACATGATCCGCAAAATAATCCAAATTTATTGCAGAGTATGGAAATAATTGAATATGAGTACAAGTTGGATTAGACTACAGGTTTGGGGCATGAAAAGGGAAATTAATAGTTGACGACAAGTTATAAAAGCAGTTGAGGGGTCGACAGAAAAAAAAGAAGTTATTGTTGTTTGAGAGCAACGAGAGTAGAGAGCTAAGCAAACAAACACAGAGCTGAAGAATTTAGTTGTCGAGGGAAGTGTGTTGAAAAGAGATATAGTGCCACCCAAGGTAGCAACGCCATCAACATTGGTAATGAAGAAACAATGCACTAAGCCACCAATAGCACCTATATAGGAAGTAACCCTAGGAGCATCCGAGTTAGAGATGATTTCGGCCAACTTTCAGAAGGAGTATATAGCTCCCATAAAGTTGACAGCGAAGCCAATCAGGTCACAAAATGAAGCAAATTATGAGCTGGTGGAGCCATAAATTCCACTAGGTGTAATCGTTGAAGAAGATGTGTTAGGTGTAGTGTAAAAGCTGAAGTTTGAAAATCACAACCTATAAGATGAGAAGAAGTTACCAGAGTTATCATCGAAAAAATATTTGAAGACAATAATTTTCCTAGAGACATTGTTTATCCTAGTTGATCCACAATCTTGGGCAGGAGGGTTGAAGAAATTAGGGATTATGAACTTGTTAGAGATCTCTCACTTTGGTAGGAGCGTCGAGATCAACGTCTATATTAATATTTTTTTAGGTTGCATCCATGGATGATACCTATAGTTGGACAAAGTCATCTCCATAGATACATAGTTTATTGTGTGGATAATAGGGTTTCAATGGTTGGGGAGGACCCATCACCACTTTTTAGAGATAATTCAAATGAGAAATATTTTTCAGAGAGGATGAAAGAGAAGTTTGATACATATTGAGGATCATGTGGGCTCAATGTAGCGAGTATTAATGATGAGTGTGTCAGGTTTTGTGATGCAAGTGTTGGATTGAAAATTACTGAGGAAGTTTCACAAGGAATAAGTGTCAGTAGGTGTGATAGAAACAACATAGAAATGCATAGAAATCATACAAATGAACTAGGTGATATTCCTGTTAAATTAGTTTTTCATAGATTGTAGAGAGGCACAAGACAAGGGAACATAATTCTACTATGCACAATTGTTAATATTGATAGCATTAGTGGCTTGAAGGGAGCTGGAAGATGAACAGTTTACGTCATCTACGAACAAACCATGTTTGGAAGTGAGATATGCTAACTTGTGGAATATTGCGCACAAGGAGAGACAATTAGATAAAAACATCGCTTTTTACATCTATAAGGAGGTTATTTAGTAATGCATTCAAGATACATCGTGCATATTAACGCGGGTGGTAGAAACATACAATGAATTGTGTATTTTAAGGAAGGACGCCATCATATGTACATTCAAGAGAAGAGGGAACCAACTCAGGAATAGTTTCCGACGAGATACAGGGCGACTGAAGAAGAAATGGGACATATCATGGAAGATTGGGATGATGAGTAGAATATACCAATGATAGAAATAGAGCAGCCATAGACAAAAGACCTAGAAGTAGAAGAAGTGGGAGATGATGAAGAAGAAGAAGGACATGGAAACCAAGGAAATGGCACAGGTGACACACAAAATACTACACTGTGGTCAGGAGAGAAGAGGAAAGACACAGAAAAGGGGAAATCAATGTAGCAAGGAAAGAAGAGGAAAATTGTCAGGGAAATGACCATTAAAGAACTAAGAGATGATGACTTAGAAAAGATTGTAGATCAAGTCAAGGATGTTATTGGGGAGGATTTTGAGCGAACGACACATAATCAAGAATAAAGGAAATCGGACGTGAAAGCGTAGATTTTTGCACTGCGATAAATTTTGGAGACAACTAAGATAATTCTAGTTAGAATAAGAAAAACAAGAGCAGACAGAGAGTACAAAAAAGACCAACAGAAGAACAAATGATGACATCTCACTCATCTACAGCATCAGGAGAGCATTGGGTGATGAAGATAGTGGGAGGAGCTTTAGAGTTCCATATGATAGAGTTATAGGAGCACACAAATGCACTTAGTAATATTGACTTAGTGTTATCTCAATTTCCTGTAGAAGTACTACATGGTTTGAAGATGAGCATCACGCAGAAAATTCAATTGTGCGCACTGTCAACATCAATGGATTTGACTAGGGAAGTTTCATATATCAATGCGCTACTAGAAGAATACGATAAACTTAGGCTAGAGAGGGATGAGGCCACACATAGGATGGAAAGATTGAAACATGCGGTTCAAGAGGTCTATAGTAATATTCCATAAGTTCCTATGGAGGTAGACACCCCTTTAAAAGAACATGTCTCAAATATCAATGAATCCATTCAGGGATTCTGCACAAAGATTACTGATTTAGAATCATGCTAGACACTGAGAAATCCACTGGAGGAAGGAAAGAAAAGGGGGAAGATGACGAAAAAAACTATAGAGAACATTAGAAGTTTGGAAGAAAAGTGTGCCAAGATATATGAAGAAACCAAAAAAGTATGGACTGAGCTGACAGAAGATGCAGAGCTGCAGGAAATTGGGTAGAAACTAGAGGCTATGCAGGACAAGGCACATAAGTTTAAGGAAGTGATGAGCACCTTGCCACCAGCAGAAAATATGGCAACAATAGCAGAAAACATAAAATTATACTTAGAGATGAACTAGATGAGGGTGGAGCAATAGGCTCGCACACATAAGATCGAAACAATGCAAGAGGAAGCATACAAGGTGACAAAAGAACTAGAAATTGTGTAGGGCATGGTCAAGTAGGTGGTACAAGAAAGTGTAGAAAAATTGAAGACCCATATTACTGCAGAGACAGTTGAGGGAATTGCGCAACAAGAAACACATGTAAGGGAAAATATCACAACTGCGAGGGAAACATTTCATAAGTTCATGGAGACCTAGAAGAAACACTGGAGTGGCTCGGGATGAGCCACAGGTGAGTTTTGGGGATGTGTTGGAGTAGGTCATTTTGGGACAAGTTTTGGGAATCATGCAGGAGCAAACCACGCAACAAGTTGGCTAAGGAGCAGCGCATGTAGAGGAAAGGAAGACAATTAGTGTGTTTTCAGGATTTTGTGCGCACAAAAGACGTAAATTAGTTAGAAGTAGTTATACCTTTTGGTCCATTTTATAACAAGCTAAGCCCTAGTATCAATGTATAAATATGTATGGATTTTGGGTAGAAGGTAGTTGTTGAAGCTTTAGAGAGGAGAATGAGCTAAGTGTGCACTATATGCATGAATGGATAGGGAATTTTGGGTCAAACTAATGTATCTTATGTGAGCATAGTGTGCACATGCTGTAAGGACTGAATATGAATGAATAATATAATAAGCCAACCGTTGTGGATGTAGCCCAGTAGGGTTGAATGACATTAAATGCTTGTGTTGTGATGTGGTTGTTTCCATGATGTGTTGGTTTAGTTTTTTTTATTGTGCACATGTATTATATGCTTAGGGCTTAATATGAATATGTGTATGATGGTTTCACACACATGTTGAATGATTAAGTAAGATGAATATGTCATATGTTATTATGATTTCATGATTTCACGCACATGGTATATTGCATGTTGAATGAATGTAGAGTTAGAATGAATGTTAGAATGTTCTCCATTACCTTCATGACTACAAAAGCCTGGTTCCTGCAGTCCCCTAGGTACCTAGGGAGAGACTTCACCTACTTTCAGGTGATGCCGAAAGGGATGGTATCTTTAGGATTTTGTTTGTGAATTAATGTTGAACCTCAGGTCTGCCTACTAGAAACCAACAATCAGATCAACAAGTTTGGTGAAGAGTTGACTTGACCAAAATAAATCTCTGATCGCTAATGTCTAATGATCGAGGATGGGAATAATTTGGTGAATTTTGCATGCATCCAAAGGAAATGTCTGATTTCCAATGGTTGATGAGAAAGGATCGATAGAATTTGGTGAAGTTTTCATGTGTCCAAAGGAAATGTCTGATCGTTGATGGTCGATGATCGGGGATCTGAAAATTTTGGCAAAGTTTTCATGTATCCAAAGGAAATGTTCCATTGTTGATGGATGATGGTTAGGGATCCACATGTTTTGGTGAAGGTAGTTCATGCATCCAAAAGAAATATTTGATCACCGATGGTCAATGGTCGGGGGTCGACAGATTTAGAGAAAAGTTTAAATTGCTTCCAAGAGAAACTATCGATGTTCGATGAAGGAAATAGTAGTATGATGTGTCATGTAACATCTACCCAGTTGATGCCTCAGGATGACATTTCATTCCATGTCAACATCTATGTTTCATGTCACGTCAGCATAGTTACCACGTCAGGGGAGAGATGGCCAATCTCTGATGGTCGGGGTTTGGAGAGATTTGTGAGCAATCTTGGTTTTCCAAGAGAGATAACCAATGGCTGATGGACGACGATCGGGCATCAAGGAGATTCATCGAAAACTTTTGGTTTTTGAAGAAAAATTGTTCATGGTCAATGGCCAATGATCGGGCATTGGGGAGATCAGTGGGAAATTTTTATTTACAAAATAAATCATCGATCATCAATCACAGATAGAGATCAGATCAACGGTCCAGATTTCTTTTGATTTGAGATCAACAATGCATATTGCAACATAGGCAAGTCTGGAGCCATTTTATTATTTTGGTAATAACTGGAGCATATTAATTCAGATTGATATGAAACTTCTGGGTTTTTTTCTGCAGAGAGGAGATCTACAAAAGTGTCAGAGAGGGCCATTTTCCATTTCTTTTTGGGTTTGTCAGAAATTGAAAAATAGGGGTTTTTAAAGATCTAGGTCCATATCATTGGAAGAGATCCAAATTAAGCTAAAAATCTTGGAGAGAGTATAGAAATCAGACTTGGAAATAACCCATGAAGGAATTGAATAAATTATAAGTGGATTGGAATGGGGATGTTGAAGTAGACCAAATTCCACTATTCTGATCCACCTTTTGGGGATTGTTGGGAATTTCAAAGGAGAAAAAGAGACCCCAAATCACAAAACCAAATGTTGGAACACGTAAATAAGATAAGAATCAGTGGCATTAATTAATTATATGATACATGTATAAATACATATTTGATGACTGTTTGATTCATCATGTAAGGTCTCTTGGAATTCTAATAACTTTTCCTATTACTTGATGGTTCATATTCATCAAGTAAGTAACCCTAATAGATTACATTTCCAACATTCCCCCCTTTAATACAAAGGGTTGTATAGGAGTCCAAGGTGAGAGTTGATATTTAAAGTAGGAAGTTGAAATCTAGAAGTGTGCAACTGCCAATGGTTGAATGTGCTCTTTGAATCTAGTGGTTTTGGGTTGACCACAAACTGAATGATGATGGTGGTTTAAGGAAGACCACAAACCAATCTAGTGGTTTAAGGATGACCACAAAATCTGAAACCTTTTTCTAGGCTCAATGGTTCCTGAAACATTTCCTAGGTTAGCTAGAAGCTAGAAGCTGGTGTCTTCTACTAATTGGAAGTGCCCTCGATGTTGGTTTAAATATGACCATAAAATGTGATGTAAAAGAATATGAAAGTATTCTACCAAGTGGAGGTTTAAGGGAAACCACGAACCATTGGCTAGAAAAAGTTGTAAGTCTTCTACTAAGTGGTGGTTTAAGGAAAACCACAAACCAATCACACTCACTTGCCATGCTCTCTTGTTACTGCAGCTTGACTGATAGGAATTCTAAACTGGAATCATGACTGTCAATCACTGATGTTGTTCCCCCCTATCAGGGACAAGGTGAGAACATGAAAATTCTTTATCTGCAAGATGCATCAATACTCGAGAGTGAATTCTTCAATATGACTGAGATATCTTCTTGGCTATTGATAACCATCGCCAAGAAGGAATCCACCCATAGTGGTTATTTACTCTTGCAGTTTCCTTGCATTTGAAACACCTATATAAAGGATGATTGTGTTCTCCACAATGATCGCAAGGATGAATATTGAAGCACTGATCTTCAATGTGTCCAACCCACTAGCAACGTTGACATATCGAAATATTCTCTTGAACTGGAGCAGGTGAATTTGAACTTTCTTGAAGCAATCCAACACTTAGAAACTGGATCGGTTTGGTGTAATCCGAAATATGAAAGGTGACATCCTTTTCATATCCGATATTGGTTATGTGCGTGTTGTTCCTGATTTCTTCCCAAGGTCTCATGATCCTCTTGGAAAGAGAAAGATGAACGTCATCTGTACTCGAATCTAGGTTTGTCTCGCTGAGTTGCTCCTGCACTGGATGTTGTTCTGAATCAACCTCATCATCTTCACCATCTTCGAATATAGGGTTTTGAACAAGGACTAGTTCAAAATGTTATTGAATATGCTTTCACTCAAGTGCATCGTGAAGAAGTCGAGTTTGAGTTTGCAACAATTCAACTTTGGCTTGTGAAACTTGCAAGCATGTTACAACAGAATACTAAGTCACTTTATCAGTGGTGACTGTATTATCCATAGAAGAGAGGATTAGAGTGTTCAATAAATCTAAAAGTTCCTCAAATCGAGCCATTTAAAGACATATTTATACGTCAGAGGTTTCTTCCAACTCCACCTTGACTTTATAATGAAAACAACAAATAGAGGGTGCCGACTTCTACCGAAAATGCACCCATTTACAGAGAAATAAAAGTAAACTTATGAAATTGTACCTTGATTTTGATGTGGAATAGATCTTCAGGTTAAATGTGTCGCCTCTGGTTCTCCAAAGAATCACTCGGTCTTCTTTCCAAAATATGAGCACCTAAAAAATTGAATTTTTGTCCCTGAACAGGTCGCACACGGCTGTGCCATTGCATTGTGAACTGTTCACCCTAGTTAATCCATGTTCGTAAGAAGAATGTATCACTCCTTATAAGGTAGAAATCACATGTTATATTGTAAAACCCTCCTCACTTTATTGAAAGGAAAAGATATCAAATCCTCACAAGACTATACTCATAAAACTTATGTAAAGTATAGATTGATAACCGTGATGTTATTGATTTCAAATGAGAGTTGCTCAATCGAATCATTCCAAAGAGAATAAACCCCTATATGGATGATTTTACCAACATAAGAGACTTCTTATAACAGAAAGAAACCTGATTTTGAAGTGTTTGTCATAGTTTATCTCCAGTGACACAAAGCTAGTTGAGTTGTTCAAAAACATACCAAAAGGAGATGGGGATGATGTATATTCCCACAATGATTGCAATGTCACCAATTCAACATGAAAAAAATTTAAATATTCTTGCAACTAATCTAATCTTCTCCCATTGTGATTCTTCAAATATTTCTTTGTCAATTATGTCACAGTTTATTTAGCATTGGAACCAAGTCCCAAATCTATATCTACAGTGTCTTTTCCCCAATTATGAAGGGCCAACGAACGACATCTTGTTGACTCTGTCAATTCCAAAGTAAATAATGTCGTGCTATGTTCTATTCCAATCAACAACACACATGCATAACATGCTTCATCAAATTAGAAGCTTTGAGGTCTTACCTATGCACACACAACTCCTCAAACTCTGTTATGATGGTAGTGAAATAGAACCGTTGTCAATTAACACCATTAAGGACAGATGCTAATACTCCAAAGTATTTTCACAAATTCAAATTGATTATTGGAGGGAAAATTTTCTCTTAAAATATACCTATAAAACACTTAGATAATTGATCCTTTGTCAACAAATTAGGTCGTTGGCGGGAAAGTATTAGGGCTTGCAGAAAATATTATATAATGGAATCGGGTGCTTCAAACTTCCACTACCTCAACGCGGTTCTTCTCCATTTGAACTAGCTAAGAAATCGTCGACCAATAATCCATATAGTAAATCACTTCAAATATTCATTTCCTTTTGTGATCCTTGATCGACTACATACTAGCATATTTAAATCCTAGTCATTCCTTTTGGATGCCCTTCAAATTCATGTGGCTATTTGGCATGATGATGATGTGGATATTATTGCTAATGAGCAGGGGAACTAGACTACACAGTACTTGGTTCCAAAACTTTAATCTGGACGCGCTTCTCCGATTCTCATGAAATTCTTTGTAGATAGATGCCAACAATCTCGGATGGAGTGATTCAAAGGGTGGCTGAAGAAACCTCCACGCAATGGTCTAGGGTTCTCCCTATTTCCTGCTCAAAATTTTGTGCTGATAATATTAGTGATTGTTGCAGTAAAATTTAATCTTGGCAAGAGGATTCCCAAGGATCAAGTTGTCTTTCACCTACTCTACCTTCAATGGTTACTAAATCAACGTAGAAATGATTGAAATTAAGCTCTCCCTTTGATGGTTACAAAATAAAAGCAGGTACGTCTTAGCAGTGATGATGTCACTACGATTATTCTGGAAGCTATTGGAGTGACAATGCTCAGATATTTGTGGCACATTTAGTGCAGTATAAATACGTTAAATGTGTTGTTTGAAGTCTCTTATTGCCTCTTCAATTCCTAGAACAAAACTCTATATTCAATCTCTTCCCTTCAAAATATGTTTCATACAAGCCTTCACGAGGTAATGTTGGTTTGGTCAATGGAATTGATACTATGCATCGATGAATCTGTGAATGAGACTTGTGGGAATTTTGCAGGATAGAATACGCCCAGTGATCTAGATGGATATTGGTGGCCACCCACATATTCCAACTGGATCCTCTTGACAATTTTTAGTTCAACACGTTTCTCTGTAATGATGGCATTCATTTCTAATTGTGGGTTCTGCACCTATGGGGCTATCATGAAGCCCTACACAACATCTAGGTGGATATTTGTGGCCACCCACCTATTCCAACTGGATTATTTTGGAAGTTTTCATGTCAGTACATATTTATGTACTTCCAGGGCCATTTTGGGGCCCTAAACAGTGTGTTTTTTTGGCTTTCCAAAGTCAAACTATCACATGCCTAAAACAAAGGTCTTATGCAAAATGTATGACCACGGGAAGTTGAGGTACCAACTTACCCATTGGGGCCCACATAGCTTTTTCCATTTCATCTCTTAGGGTTAGGTTTTTGGATGTATAGGGTTTTGGAATTCATGAGTAATTTTAAAAAGGCCACTGGAGCCTCACTGTAATAATTCTACTCAGATGGATGTGCGTAGCATCCACATCCGTTCTCATAGATAGCTACCACCATTCGAGCAAGTTGTTTTCAATTCTATAGTTTTACAGTTTCAACCTATTTTATTTATTCAATAGAAGTTATTGTTAATTTGATATTTGTTGTTGTTCTTCATATCTTTGTGTTATTGTATTCATTTTTTTATTCATTTTGTTCCACTCATAAATCCATATCAGTGGTATCAGAGTGGTCTTCTCTTCATTTATTTTTCTTTGTGCATGTCCCCGACAAGATCTGGGTACAAGAAGTTGAGACTCGAACCAGTCGAGCCGAGCCTGAAAACAACTCATGGGGGACGAGAATAAATATGATGGAGTAGGAGATCATTTTAAATTGTTTCTCGAGGAATCCCTTGTGTGACAAAGGAACAAAATGATTGACAACTTTACACAGATCCTTCGGCGACTGCCCATAGGAGACACATCTTCAACAAGCGGCCATGCAACCCCCTTCAAAGTACAAGTAAATTTTTATATTTCATTACTTGAAGGACTGATAGATGTGGATGTTGTAGATAAATGGTTTAATCTACTCAAATGGTATTTTTCGTTCCACAATTTTTCCGATAGGGAAAATATTACTTTGGCACTCCTCAAGGTCATCCCCCATGTTAAGGACTAGTGGGATACTTATTCTGAGCAAAGGGACATAGATGAATTTGCAATGTTTGTGGTCTCACCCACATGGTATTCCTTTAGGGATGCCATTAAAGAATAACACTACTCTGTTGGAAGCTACGAGGACCAGTACACAAGATGGACCTCGCTGCACCAGGAAAGGGACTAGACAGTACCAGATTTCACCAATATTTTCCATACCTTACACACCAAATTGGGTATTAAAGACTCTGAATGAAATATGGTGCTCAAATAATGTGACTATTTGCATAGATACATTCAAACAGAAATGGAGTTTTTGTAAATCGCATCATTAGGTGCGGCTTATATATATTCTATCAAGATCGAGCATAAATTTAAGAAGAAGAGGCGAGAGTTTGGATCTACAAACTCCTCACAACCGAAGCAGGGAAAAGGTGGCCCCAACCCAAAAAACAAGGGACAATTCAAATATGGCCACTCTCAGGACAACCAGTCCAAGACGCAACCCAAGAAGGGTAATGAGAAGTCAAAGAAGGACATGGGAAAGTGGTGTGAATACCATAAAATCCCTTGGCACAATACCGAAGAATGTCGCTCCAAGAAGTCACTGGTGGCTAAGATGAAAGATTTTGATTCCGAGGAAGATTCTGAATCTGAATCAAATCAAGAAGGAGGGAAGTAGATTGTTGATGTCAAACCCAGTGCCACTATTGCTACCACCAAATTCCATCGAAGAGAACCATAAAAATCATAGGAAGGGGAATGCCTCTTTCACTCATAGATGTGGGTAAAGGGGGCTCTGCTTCAGTTCATTATCTATAGCGACAGTCAGAATAACTTAATCTCAACAGAGGTCATCAAGTGGCTGGACCTACCATGAAACCGCACCCGCAACCCTACACCATCGATTGGATTCACCAAGGAAGAGATCTTCGCGTCAACCAACATTGTCGTCTTCCCTACGGCATCAATCCATTCAAAAACGAGGTATTGTTTGATATTTCTCCCCTTGAAGTTTGTGATTTTCTTTTAGGACAACCATATTTTTGGAAGTGACATGTTGTGTATGAGTCTAGACCCCACAATGTTATTATTACTTTGGGTAGAAAATTGAACAAAATACCAGAGGTAGCGCCACCTATCACTATTTATTTATTATCTGCTAAGAAATGTAGTAAGGTCATTTCACAGACTAAGAAGTTCATCTTCTTTATGATCCATGATCACAATAAGAATAAGGTCACCGCCACATCTATGACCTCTAAACAGATCGTATCTTTGCAACAAAAGAAAGTGGACATGATCATGGAAGAGTACAAAGAAATCTTCTCCTCACCCATCAGGGTACCGATGCACTGCCAAGTTAATAATCCAATTGATATAACCCCCAGTGCACCTTTGCCTAATGGACTAGTCTATCATCGCTCGTTGATGGAAAATGAAAAAATCAAGTGTCATATCCAAGAGCTACTTCAAAAGGGGCACATCAAACCCAGATCCTCCCCTTG
>SNQJ01S0000545.1:262059-277946 GCA_010110895.2 Picea sitchensis
AACCTCCTAGTCTCCTATATATACCAAGGAGACATTTTCATTTTGAATCATATTGTACTTGAACATTTAAGTGGGGTAAAAGGAGGTTGCCCCCTCGAAGAGGCTTATTATATGAATTATCTCTTTTTCAAGGCGTTGAGTACTTTTCCTGAGGTTTTTCTATGCTATATTGATGTTTGGTTCTTAACAGTATCTTTTTCATTAATTATGTGAAAAGTAATGAATTATTCATTTCTGTTCATTTAATATTTTTCTTAACTCGAATACATTTGTGTTTTTTCTGCTATTAAGATAAAAATAATATTTATTCAAACAAAAGACCTTTTTTCTATCTTGATATTGTTGTCTTATATTCTTATTATCACTCTTTAAATTATAAATTATCTAAAATATATAAGTTATTCCTTTCAAGTTCTAATTGTATGATTAATTAGGTTTTAAAGGTTAACATTCTACATGAAAAGGTTAAAACTATATTTTAGGACATGTTTAAAAAAATTAAAAATTCAACTTAAACAAATTTGAAATGGATTCCTTGGCATAGTTTCCTAGCCAGAAACAGCTCAAGGGTTACAACACATTCAAAGACTCGGATTCGATGATACTACTCATTCGCACCATGAAGTTTGAAAACTTATATGGAGGTATGCTCTCCCTAAATTTTCTCCTAGAAGCCTCAACTTGCTCCTAAACATTCCTCAATGCCTTCTCGTACCAACTAGGTCTCCTAACAGAACTAGAAGGGCCTAGCTCCTCCTCCCCATTTGAAGGTCGACTCCCCACACTGGAAGTCTTTGAATTATTTCCTCACTTCCAAGGCTCCTACACCT
This sequence comes from Picea sitchensis, assembly GCA_010110895.2. Lineage (NCBI taxonomy): Eukaryota > Viridiplantae > Streptophyta > Pinopsida > Pinales > Pinaceae > Picea > Picea sitchensis. The sequence continues at coordinate 262,890 of SNQJ01S0000545.1, forward strand.
CATGCTATGCCACTGACATATGTCCATTCACATCTGAATGGATACAATCCAAAATCCCCTTAGACCCACAAAAAAAAATTCCCCACAACTTGTATAACCTTTCCTCTCTGACACCAATGCTCATTGTTGTGTCAGGGATATCTCCCTTTGAAAAAATGAGTACTTTCCCTATTTTAAAAGTAAAGGAAAAACCCTTGTCCTCCATAAATGAGACAAAGAGAAATAGTTTCCTCAGTTATGGTATTTAAAGCACATCCCATGCCTCTAAAAATCCTTTGATTCAAGCTAAAACATGATAGTTCCCTCCCCCTTCACTGCATACTTGTCATCGTCACCAAGCTCCATATGGGTTCATGAGTCCTTCTCCATCATACTATTGAATAAATCTCGTGTTTTTTTCATATGATCTACCCACTGAGAAAAGAAAAAAAATGCAGCCAACTCTTGCAGCTAAACAACTATGCCCCTGTTATATGACCTTGGACTTGAAAATTTCACAAACTATACACGATTGTTCGTTATGTAGCCTATATATGTACACACTTTTCTCTACTAAAACCGACATATGTGCATACATATTTCTTCTATATCACACATACACATGTTCTTGTTCTTTTTGTATATGATGTATGTATGCACCTTTTTGTATTGTAGCCCGTATACACACGTGCCCTAAATGACTTGTTGAATGTGTACAACTCTAGAAATCTGCTCCAATCTGCTAGACCTTCCTACAATTGTACCTATTTCTACTCTGCTACCTGTATATGTCCTTGATACCAGATCTGTCTTTTGATGCTTCCTCCTCCTTTGGACTGATTGGATCTCTAGGTGAAAGTCCTTCTTCACCCTGACTGATATCTCTTTGAGAAAAAATCCTTCTTTGCTCTCTCTATAAGTCACTAACTCCAATAGATTTTTTATCCCTTGAGTTAATATCTATATGAAAGTCCTTCACCCTTCCTAATATCCTCTTGATTCATAGTCCTTTGTGGCTCAAACACTCAGTGAATTTTAATGTTGGTTTATACATCTACAAAGATCTCCTTGCAAATCTGATAGATCTATTGCAAATTGTTGTGGATATGTGTTTGTTCCTTTAAACACCCACTACTACAAATCAGATCTAGAATATATAGGTTATTTTGCAACCTGATATTGGATCCATATTAGAGTGAGAGATCTCATCCCATGTTGATTTTCTCAACACGCTCTGATACCATATTGAAATCCCAACTCTGGCACCTAGGTAATTTGTTATCTAGTTATTTCCTTGTTGTAAATCAAATTAGCATCTCACAAAATAGAATACACTTGTTGCAATAATCAATTTCAAATAAATAGAGGAAGCAATAATAGAAACCAAAATCTCACACACAATACAGAAAGATATTCTTCCCATGAACTAATCTTATAATTCAAATAACTTCAAATCTTACAAGGGCTCCTTTACTAGGAAAATGGTCCATAGAGAAATACAGAAAATGTTAGACAAAACCTGCAAACCATAGCAACTCTCGGTCTGGTGTACGATCTCAAACTTTAATTTTTCTCAATATGTTTATGTATTTCCTTTATCAAACCCACATATATCTTTTTTTCTCCATTGAAACCTGCATACACACACAAGGACTGTGCGACGAACTTTGTATGATGTGACCCTGCTGTTGCAGATCCAATATGATGAAACCCACTTGTGACTGCCTATGTTCTCTCTTCTCCTTGACCTCTACTGATCTCTAGATGGAATTTTTTCTCCACCTATTTGAGATCTCCTTGAATCATAGTCCTTTGTGATCTAACCCTCTTGAACTAAAGCCCTTATTTTCTCCCAATATTTATTCCCTTGAGTCAAAGTCCCTTGTGACTCAATCACTTGAGAAAAAGTCATTCTTTGCTCCAAAATGAATGGAATACCTTCTCCTTCACCTAGCCTTGATTTTATAATCTTGAGTTATGACCTAACCCTAATCTCCAAAGTGATTGATGGTTGAGATTACTTCTCACCTCACTTGAGATCAATGACTAATATTCAATTCACTAATGCTAAAAACTTTATCATTTCATTAAGTAAAATCAACTAATTAATAAAAACACTTTACTTTAATAATTCTTTTAATTAAAGTAAATTATCATGGTAGAAGGATTTGAATGACGTCCACACGTCTAGACACTTAGACCTATGCAAAAGTACATGTATGATGATACAAACATCAACAACACTTACAGGGATATGAAATACTCTATGATGTTTTTTCAAAACCTCAAAAATCACAAGAACAACCATATGTATAGCTTATGCAAGAATGCTTGTTTATATGAATGTTTTTTGGATCTGTCCCATAATCCATCTGCATCAACTTCCAATATTTAAAATGGTTACAAACCTTATATTGTGAACACATTCTATTCTATTATAGGAAGTTCCATGATCATTACCATTTTTTTAGGAACTTCCCTATGAACATCAAAATGAATCTTAAGAACATGGAAGAAGGAGATGACAAGGAATGATTTGTCAAAGTCCCAAGAAAAAGGAAGTCTAGGAAAAAACATCGCACTAAGGACACTAATAATTCCCCCATAATATCTAATATCTTATGATATCTATCTAGAGAGAAAGACTCATATGGGAAATATTGGGAGAAAAAGAAGATGTAAATAAGGACAAAATCACACCTACAAACATCATAGGTGAAAAAAAATGCATGAGAAAGGATATAGTACAACAACTAGTCAAGGAAGGTACATAAGATATTGAAGATCTAGATATGGGAGAAGAGGAAGAAGAAAAATCCAATTCAGAGGAAGAAGAGTCTAAACCGATGGAGGACATGGACATACAGGAGATAAATCTACCAACACTAATAGAAATTTACGGAGAAAAAATATTAACAAATATAACTAAATAATAAATTGAAGACTTGAGAGAAGAAATATTAAGAGGAAAATCCAAAATTGTCTCATCCTATCAAAATCTAGGAGCCTCACAAGCACTGAGAATGAAACAAGCACAACCCAAACATAAGAAAAAATAGTTGGGGAAGAAAAAAGGAGAGACAAAAAATCCATGAAACAAAATATACAAGAGGAAGGTGCCAAATTTTTTTATTCTAGACAAGTATCATCTCTACTAGACAAATACTGTGTCACCTAGCTTTGTTATTCTAAACAAGTGTCATATTTACTACACAAATACTTCATCACCCAATGTAAAGTCTAGCCAGGAATATTGCTCCATGGAATGTTAGAAGGGTTAATGGAAAGGGAAAGAAAAGAATACTTAAGGGTGGGATCATGAAGGACAAAAACAACATATTTATAATTTAGGAAATTAATTATGATAAAGAAGTGATGAAAAAGATGTCCTCAATATGTTGGAAGAGTTGCAACTCTGTGACTATTAGTGCAGATGGTTTCTTAGGAGGTATGGCCATTTTGTGGAACCCTACTTTGATAGTGTTGGAAAACTTCATCACAACAAGTCATACTATATGTACAAGATTCAAGGAAATAGGATTGATAATTGGAGGTATTGTCACTAATGTATATGGTCCCAGTGATACTCACGCAAAATTAGATTTCCTAGGAACTATGTGTAGTTTTCTTTAACCCTTGAACAGGTAAATACAACAAGGTATATAGAGAATATAATTGAAAATTAACCAGGAACAAGAGACAATAAGATAGAAACTATAAAAATACCCTTAAATATTAACAATACGATGTTCACTTGCCTCTTGAGGTGGGGAAACCTTCCACTAAGCACAGCTCCAAATACACAACACAATACAATGCATTTTATAGTCTCCTATATCTTTAAATAGATTTTACATAGAAAAAATACTAACTACTTGTGGTCCCATCATAAATGGGTACCAACTACCTAGTGGGCCTTATAAAGTGGACCCACTTTGTTGGGAAATAGACTTCCCCGCTAAAACTAGTAGGAAAATAGAAGACATATTTAATCAAGAAAATAAATGACAAAATAGTCACACATTGCACATAGATTTTACCCAAGAAACCCAAATGGGAAAACTAGCTTTCCTTGAGCTTCTTGCTCTCTTGTTATCTTCTTGATTCAAAATAAAGAGTTATATGACTAACCTTGTTCTACACCTAAGACACAATAGTCATCATACTCTCTTTCACTAAGAAAGAACAACCCTACAACCAATTCGGCTTACATTTATATGACCAACAACCTTCTACTAAATATTAACATGATTATCAACAAAAACATCAACTTAATACAATTACAACACACATTATGTAATACCCCAGTTTTAACCCCTCTGAATTAGAATATATTATGTAAATGTGACTTAGGATGGTAAGTCAGTATGTCGAATTTTTAGGGTATATAGAAATGTAATACTTCTATATATATTAATAAAATACACCATTAGCTGCAAGACGAACAAAGACAAGATATAGAGGGCTATGATTCCACAAGAGAGGGGGGTAAATGGGCTAAGTATTTTATTATTATTTTACTCACCCATCTTGGATTTATTTGAGGAAGTGGTTACATGAGCTTCTTGGGGGAGGCCATGTGGTTCTTGGTTCTTATAATTATATAAACCCTACATGTGGGTTGTTTGGGATTTTTCTCGGTTGATCATTCATTTTGGGGGTTCTTCATTCATAATTCAATCACTCGTCTTCCTCGTTCTTGATAAATCATGTGCTCTTGGTATGAGCATGGAAACAAATTGTTGGAGGAGGAGAGTGTTGGATGCATGGCCTAACCCAGGTTCTATCTTATTTCTCCAACAAAACCTCATTCACCATGGACCCTTCTAGTAAACCAGAAAGATACATTGCGCATAGAGTGCATAACATAGTCTCACCAAATATGGCTTATGGGTGACTGCAGTACACAGATGTATGCAGTCATGGAAGGGATTGGGGTTGTTCCTTTTACTTCTACTTCTACTTTAACATGCATTCTACCATAACATTCATCATATCTACTATTTTATCCATTCAATAACATTCATTTTACATGATTAATCTAGTGTGCGCTATCAATAAACTCTAACAGATGCATTCATCTAACCATTCATTCATCATAATCATATAAAATCAAAACAACACACACAGAGACACCATTTTTATTGTGGTTCACCCCCCTTAGGATATGTCCACAAAGATCTTCTACTTTATTTCTCATTCTTCATCAAAATAGCATTGCATGCATTACATCATAGTTTAATATTGGTGAGGCTAACCAACATCGCACCAAGCTCCACATCTTGCGACCTAACCCTAAATTACATCTCAAAAATGACTCCATATGAGCTCAGCAACTCTCAACAAAACAAATACTCCAACTCATAACTCAAAAGGTGCTTAAAGTACTTCTCTCATGCAAAAGTGATAATGAACTACTCTCCCCTATTTGCCTCATACATTCTCTATTTATATTACAAAAGTGGGTAAAAACCATTACATTATGACTCAAAACCCTAATTCTAAGTGGACTCCACTTGTCCACTTTTTAACTGCCTTCCGCATGGTTGGGCTTCGTTCCATGTGTTCCTTTCTTTGACTCTGCACTGATCTTCCTTCTTTCCTATTGCACTACTTCCTTTAACTTCTTGTGCATGTATTTCTCCTCACTCTATGGTGCGCGCTCCTTCCTTTGGCCCCTTCTTCCTCGTTTACTGCTCTGAACCCCAAAATTATATGCTCCAACATGCCCCTAACACTAACATGTGGCTCGTCCCGAGCCACTCAGGTAGTGTGTGCCTCCTACATTTATTTATCTAATGCCTTAAACTTCTTTGTCAGTGCATCGACCTGTGTCTTCACCTACAGACTTTGTTTGCCAGGTTCTCTACCACCTGCATTGTGATTTTCTCCTTCAACACTTCTTTACTCTCCGATTGCACCTGTTCTTGTCTACATTTCTCTAGTTCCAGATCTGTTATCGTCTTTTCATATTTCTCTTGAAGTGGCTCCAAATAAGCCTGCCTTGCATGTCTTTCTTCTTGGGTTATCTTTAGTTCTACTTGTAGGTTTTTCATCTCCTGTGCGGCCCTTAGTCTCTCCGATATAGGCATTGTATTTTTCCTTTTCTTTAGATATTAGACTACAAAATTCATCTTTTCTTCCCTCTAATACAACTATTGGATACCTTCATCTTCTTCCAGGCTTGTCCATATCTGCACGGTCCTTTCGTAAAGATCTACTATTTCTTTGACTTCCAACGCAATACTAGCCATTTGTTCTGTGGCCTTCTGCTCCTCTGATTTGACTTCTGGAGGGTTGGTTGGTGTCAACTCCCCAACCAACTCTAATATCTCATGTTTGTATCCTTCTATCATCTTCACTATCCTCATTATCTTCTCTTTTGTGTTGAGTTCTCCTGCTAGTGCAATTTCCGGGATTGTTTGGAATACTTCAAGCCTTTGTTCCAATTTATCTGCACATCTTTTTTCCTCCTCATGTTTAATCTAAAATTCTTTGAGGATTGTCTCTAGCAACTCCTTATCTAACTTGGTTGTCTCCAAGTGTGTTGCATCGATCCTAGCTCTAGATCAAACCTCTTGCGCCACACTCATCTGCAACCTATATAGTGCTTTTGTTGGTATTTTAGCCAATACCAGTTCCAGTTGTTCTACATCCTTGACCTATTTCTGCGCCATGTTTTCATCTACTTGTAACATACTCTGATTTATTTAGAATGTTTCTCTTCCCATTATTTCGGTTTGGACAGTCTCGTTCTCTTCATGTATTGGAGCCTACTGTGTTGTGTTTCTCTATTGTGCGACATTGAGTTGTAAGCTCTCCAAAACCTCTTTAATTTCCATTAACTTCGTCATGAGTTCTTATCTTTGATATTTTGTGACATAGAGTGCTTATTCTCCTCTATATTGCACCTTATCAGCTACTAACTCTGCATCATCTTCTGTAATTGTGTGCTCAATGGGATTCTTTTGTGCCCTCATCTTCTTTCTCAATTCTCCCATCTACATGGTTGATGTCCTCTTTTCTATCTGCGCAAGTTTCTTTACCTCTGGTATACTTCCAATCCTTGTTTCCTAGGTTGATATTCCATCTTTCTTCTTTGCTTCTCTTTTTGTTATTTTCGCATTGTCTGTTCCTAACATTGAGTCTATCATGATTGTTTCCTTCTTCCTTTGTTTCTTTGTTGTTGTACCAGCAACTATTGATTTTCTACGCTCTGTTTCTTTTCTAGTATTTGTTGTTAGGCTACTGGATTTATGCGTTATGGCAGATTATGCCTATTCTTTACCCTTTTCTCCCTTCTTGCCTACTATTGGAACCTTCCATTGATCATACAATTCTACTAGTACCCACTGGATTTCTTCTATTGTTATGCAATAGTGCATCCTGAGACATGTTTTCTTAGGGTCTCTTCTGGTTTGTATCCATGTGTTATGCCCATATTCCTTAAATTTGGCTATCTCCTCTTGCTCCACCACTTCGGGCGAAATTCTCCATGTATTTGCAATATTCTCTTGCATCTCTTGAATTTACATGCCAAAAATGTTGGAGTTGGATTTTCTCTACTTGACATCTATGTTGTGTCACAAGGTTTCATATCTCGTTATGCCACACCTTCTTGTTCTTTCAAAAAATAGTGAAAACTTTGATTTTTCCCATGCTTCTAAGGCTATCAAAATTATCAACAAGGAGTAGTGGAACTTCATTCCTGCATCCTACACATCTCTGCAGTCTTATAAGAAAAGGTTGAGAAAATACGACACCTGAATAATAAATGTACCCTTTGCACACTGTGCAACTGCTATGACCACTCTTGTAGCTTCCTCTTCTTTGCAACACTTCCTAAGTAGCTTGAAGGCCATCAATTTTGTCGTAAATCTGGTAGCTGGGTCATTGATGTTTTTAATTATCACACATTTGATTCCTCTATCTTTTCCAAACTTTGCCTTAAATTCCTCTGCAATGGCCTTCTCCTTCATTTTATCATCAAGGTATTGTTATGGATTTATTCCATTTGCTGGTAGTCCTATCAGCTTAACAATGAGGTTGACATCTATCAGGGCAGGGCTTTCCATCCATAAAAACCCTCCATGTACGCGTGCCAAATTTTTTTTGACACATGCATTTACATCTTTCCCCCTATCGAAGTGAGGAATTTCTAGTAAATTCATAATTCCAGAGTTGTAAAGTCTATATATCCATTATTTAGGATCCATAATTGGGTTTCCTTTCGAGGTTGACTCCTTGTTCTCCATATAACCTCCCGCGTAAGCTCTGGGAACTTGGCAACCTCTATCACATCATGATCAACGTACCTCAAATTAGGAACACATTCCAACATATCTTCCACAATGACGACTGAGTCCCATATGTGGGGCACTGGCAACAAAATATTTGTTAGTGTGCATGTTGATGCCACTGCTGCCCTTTTCCTTGATGGCCTTGCTGTTGTTTCTTCTAGGGTTTCTTCTTCATGTATTTCCTCATTTGTGTCATGGTCATCCTCGACCTCTAGGTTCTCCTCTGTTGTAGTTTTATATGACTCTGTGTTGTCACTTTCATCTTCACCCTGTTCACCTTCTGCATGTGTTTGTCCTAGGTTTTTTTTTCTAGGGTTTGCTTATGTCCTAGGGTTTTGTCCTTATGTTGCTTGGTTGAATTTTGCTGCTTCTTCTGGGTTTTCTTCTTTGATCCACATCAGACTAATGGATTTAGTCTCTGTAGTTGGGATGTCATCCACATCAACTATTCCGGTCATTTATTCCAGTGGTATGTTAGTGCTTCAGGTCCTTCATGTGAATTGACTTGGTCCTTTGAACTTTGGCGGTGCTATTTTCTTGTCTTCAGGAAAAATCTATTGTAGGTCTTGACTGGGTTCTTCACAAATTATCACTTACTCGCACCCTGTTTTCTATGTCGCTCCTTTGCTAAAAAATCATAATTTTTTTTCTCTACTTTTCCCTTTTATAATCTCTATCATTAATTCTTTGACACACCCTTTCTTTTTTGTTCACCAATTTTTCACTTTCCTGATCATTTCCCGTTTCATTGCGCAGTGTTTACTTTTCTTGCATGTAGTATTATGAATTATGTCGCACCAATTTACTGTCTACTACGCACTGCCATTCTCCAATATCTTGTTAAATTATTCTACTGTTCCTGGAAATGAAACCATTTTTTAGATGTATGGCTGACCCGAGTTCTACCTTAGTTCTCTAAGAAAACCCTATTCACCATCGGACCTTCTGGTAAACCAGAAGGCTACATCACGCACAGAGTGCACGGTGAAATCTCACCTGAGATGGATTATGGGTGACTGCAGTATGCAGATGTCTGCAGTCATGGAAGGGATTGGGGATGTTCCTTTTACTTCTACTTCTACTTTAACATGCATTCTACCATAACATTCATCAGATCTACTATTTTATCCATTCAATAACATTCATTCTAAATGATTATTCTAGTGCATGCTATCAATAAACTCTAGAAAATGCATTCATCTAACCATTCAATCATCATAAGGATATAAAATCAACACAACACACATAGAGACACCATTTTTACTGTGGTTCGCCCCCCCTAGGCTACGTCCATAAATATCTTCTTATTTGTTTCTTATTCTTCATCAAAATAGTGTTGCGTGCATTACATCATAGTTTATTATTGGTGAGGTTGACCAATGTCGCACCAAGATCCACATCTTGTGACCTGAACCTCAATTACATCTCAAAATTGACTCCATATGAGCTCCACAGCTCTCAACAAAACAAATACTCCAAATTCGCTCATGCAAAAGTGATAATGAACTACTCTCCCCTATTTTTCTCATACATCCTCTATTTATATTACAAAAGTGGGCAAAACCCCTTACATTATGACTCAAAACCCTAATTCTAAGTGGACCCCACTTGTCCACTTTCTAACTGCCTTCCGCGTGGTTAGTCTTCGATCCAACCATTCCTTGCTTTGACTCTACGACTGCAATGATTTATCTTCCTTCTTTTTTGGTGTGTTGCTTCCTTTTCCTTATTGCGTGCTACTTTCTCCTCATTCTCTGGCATGTGCTACTTCCTTTGGTCCATTTTTTTTGCCTCATTTCTTGTGTTGAACCCCAAAATTATGCGCTTTAAAAAAGATCCATTGCTAGATGGATGTAAGGAATTATTAATCATTGAGGGAATGGATGCTTGTGTGCATTAGATTGATGGAAGTTCTAAAAAAACTGTCCATAACTGAGAATCCATGGAGTTTCAATCATAGATATTTCGCAATAGTATTAGATCCTTGGAAATAAATTGGAACAAACTGATGGGATGCATTATAGAGAAAGGGGTTCATTGTTTGGGTTGTGAATTAGAGGAAAGAGATATGGAAATTACGATTGTTATGTGGTTGGGAAAACTAAGATCTTGTTAGCTAATTGTTGTGTGTAGAGTCAACTGCATTTGTCCTTGTGTATTCTTATGGCTTCTTCGAGGGGTTGTTGGCATTGAGAAAATGACAGATCCACATCAACAAGAAGGAAGTAGAGTCGGTCAGGTTGTATAAATAGCAAAACGGATTTTGGGGTGTAACTTGTTAGATGGGTTTAATGGGTGCATTAGCCAATCTAAAAGTCCTAAAAGAAAATCAAAAGAAATGAGTAACTAATAATTACCAATCACTATATATATATATATATATATATATATATATATATATATATATAATACATACGACTCTAATATAACTGTAATAGGTGTATTTAGGCAGATGATATACAAATCTTGTTTATGTACATTAAATACAATTGCAAATTTTAATCGAAACTTACAATCTATGAAAAATGATAAACTTCTAGGAAGCGGATAAAAGAAAGAACATAAAAATATTTTTTTTTTTTTTTTTTTTTTTTTTTTTTTTTTTTTTTTTTTAATGAAACATGAATATGTGGATGATAGTCAAAAGATGAACCATACATTCTAGTTTTAGTGATATGTAAATGCAATAAAAAAAATACAAAGAAACAACGTGGGTGAGTTAATTGTAAAGGAGTGTATCTAAACATTTACATGAGTGGTGAGCGTTAACTACGTCAAGAGGGAAACACACCCAATGAGAACCTTAAAAGGCATTTTGGAATAAATGTAGGAGAACAATGTGTTGTGAGTTGGGTTTAATGACATATGAGTGATACAAATAGATGCTGTGATCTTATGATTGCAAACAATTACATTAAGATCATCCCGATTGTAACACATTTAATCCTTCAACTATAAATTAAAGATAAATCTAAATGGAAACAAGATGGATAGATGATCACACTGTTAATATCTAGAACATCAAATATGGAATGATAGTTATAAAATAATTATCCCAAAAAACAACAGATTTTGAAGTCTAAAGCTATAAAAAAAACTATTAGTTTATCAGGATAAAACAAAGTTAAATGAAAACACCATTTACAGGAGCTAAAGCTAAAATGCAAATTGTTGTTCCATTCGAGTTTGTGAATTAATCGTCCACCTTCATCGCCAGGTTAATATGCTTTCTATTACAAAATACTGTGTATTTAAATAGTTCCCAAATTCAAACTAAAGCATCCTATCTTCTAAGATAGGGTCATATATTCAAAAATATCTTATAGTTACAACAAAAAAAACCACCCAATATCAAACTGTATCTTCAACATTATACAAGTTTGTTTTGATTTAAAGAATAAGCCAAAAGAAGTGGCAAAACAACTAATTCCAACGATGCTTGATCTTATGAGATCACCACAAGATACATGATATCTTGAAATAAAAAATAAATGAAGAAATTAAATATTTATTTAACCAATATTTTTCAAAATTTCAAATGAGGCCAATACGGCTATAGAATGTAGATAGTTTTATAAATGAAGAAATTAAATATTTATTTAACCAATATTTTTCAAAATTTTACATGAGAATTGTCTGGCTATAGAATCTGTAGGTAGTCTTATTTTAAACAACAGAAATCTATATCAATCTATATTAATTAGAAAAATAAAAATAAAAGCATAAATAGATAAAAAAACAAATCTTACCTTTCAACTGAATACTAAATTCGAATCATAAAATCTCAGAGTTGATCACTGCTTTGACACACTCATCATTTTTTATTATGACATTGCCACTCCTTTTCAGACATTTTTCTTGCCTTTGTGCATTGATTTTGAGTTCATGGTTTTCACTTGTTAATGAGTCAATATGAGCCATAAGCGCTTTTATATTTTATTGAAGGATGAAGATGTCTGTGTAATACATACCTATCCAATGTAAACACCCTTCAGAATTTATAGTAGGGGAAAGTGTTCGAGGAAGAACATGACCGTGTGTTAAAACAATACCACCATCCACTGTCGGCCTTTGGCTGAGTTTGATTTTTGTAAAATCCTTATTACCTCTCAGGCATGGTGGGAGGTTATCCACATAGTCAAATTGTTGACTGTTTTGAAATGTTTCCACTGGGGATTTTATGTTAAGATTAGGGCAGACAAATTAATTCATGCACACAAGTTTCCAAAATCTCAGAACTAACATCTTGTCGCCCAGGTAAAAATGGTCGAGTATTGCTTCATGACGAGGGTTTTCCTTTAAATGTTCTGGCTTGTGAATTGAGGAAAAATGATGTTTCTCTATCAGAGGTTTATCCAGCATTGTAGGAATGTCTGTAAAAAAATAAAATAAAATAAACACTTATCTTAACCGAAACAAAAATTCTGAGAAATTTACCTCCAAAGGTCTAGGCATATCTTTGAAATGATCCAGTTTCTAGGGAAACTGCTCGCAATGAAGGTAAAAGGTCCCATTTTCGTTCTAGGTTTTAAAGGGTTTGGTCTAATTCGTAATAGTTTGCTCAGAATATCTCCCGCAAAATCGTGTCTCTGGAAAGAAAAAACGGGATTGAACAGATTGTAACAAGAGCGACTCAGACCAACTGTGGGTTTAGATGGTAGTGGAAGGAGGTAATCCTGAGCTAAAACGATGGAAACAAAACTAGGAACACACCAGGGTAACCATAACATAAGAAATGGGGGTTTCAGTAATGAAATTTTGGCGTTTTGGGTAATGAATGCCATGAGTACAGAACGAAACCCAAGACTTTAGCTTGGAATGATGGATCTGTCGATTCAAACTGTCACTTCAAACAGAGTACAGGGTACAACCAATTTTGAATCTCATCATATGTAATGGACACTTTGATTTTCCAAGGTTAGGAGAGGATGCGATCCAACAATTAAAATACCATCAAAGGATTTTAAGATCGAATCATGATCTATCAAGAAATGAAGAAGCTTGTAGTTTTAATGCTAATATGTTCTTGATGTATTTACAAGGTACTCAAGATATGGCTTGTATTGCAGGAGAAACTCAACACAAATGTTTTATTGACATATGATAAGCTTCAAAACAAAACAACATTCATTAAAAGAGTTGTAAGAACATTGACCCTACATAAAGACCAAGCCTTGGATATAATAGCAATTTGATTATAAGTTTCAATGCTTCATTCATGCTTTCAGTCATGAATGAGGCATGAAAACAAAGAAAATATAATAGGAACAATCAAAACATATTCTTTACAACCGAGTAGTCACCTTCAAATAGAAATATTCACATGACGAAGCGTAGGCAACTACAGGAATTATTATTTGTCGCTTTAAAAGGTGAAAATATTGTAGGGTTGCCAACAATGGCGACTTACTGGGAGAAGCAGTTATCTCTGTATTACCGACGAGTTCATGTTAGGACTGTTTAGAATGATTACAGATCAAATCATAGTTAAAGGACATCAAGCATCTCAACAATCATTACATAGTTCAACTTTAGATATATTTCTGTCCAAATGAAATCCGGTGACAAAATTTTAACTATGAGAGCAACGATGTTCAAGTAAATGGCTTTGATACTGTTGACAGGGCCACTACTACCAGCAAGCGTCTATAGCCTCGGCAAAGATGCCAATTAACCCACTCTAACGCCTCTATCCTATCCAAGAATTTTCAAATCAAAATGAAGGACACTTTTGACCAACATCGAAATTTATACCTGATAACTTTCTTGAACCTGACATTGCTTCACTGCCAGCAGGCCTGTTCAATACCCCGACGAAGTTGTCTTGGAATCATGCATGCATTTATTTGCTATTAGCAGACCTGTTCAGTATCTCGGCGGGTTTACAAACACTTCTCACAACTCTCAAGAAATTATTTACAATCTGACATAAATTTAATGATATTCAGAAGAATGAGGTGATGTTGGAAATTTCAGTTTTCAAAACACTTGACATTTTCCAGCCTTTTATTTTTCCCTTGGTAACTTTTATTATGATCTGAAAATTAGTTTTCTGATGAAACTATTTTTTCGAGGACAGGAAGGAATACTTGAGTTGCTTTCTTTAAAAGTAGGGACAATGTAAAAATATTTAAAGATGGTCGTGTCTGCTCATAATTATAATGTGAAACCAGAAGACCTGCTTCGAACATAAATTTTCTTTATCTAGTCTGTATTTCAACAATTTACAGCATTGATGCTCTGAAAAAACCTTAACTGTTGCTTCATAATGAGGCATTCTGGTTTCCCTTCATGAACTAAAAGGTGAAAAAGACATAAGTTTAACCAAGAAGCAACGAAAACAAGAAAAAATGAATAGAACCAAAATCAGAAAACAAAAGTAAATCAAAACAGAAAAATTATGTGCCAAGGTGGATCCGAAAACATCACACGAAATATCTCTTAGGAGACTGAAAGAAAATAGAAAAATACTCATTGATGTGAATGCAATCCTACTCGTGGTACCTTGGGTCAGGATTTAATTTATAGTTCAGATTTATTTATCTCTTTACTTTCCATTTAAAATTTTCATAATAATACTGTGGCTTTGAAAAGAAATATTCAACAAAAATTAGAGAGAAAAGGATCAAGCAGAATTCCCTGACAACAGTCATATTATGGTTCTCTTGGTGTGCCCACTTTTGCTCATGACTGCATTATTACAAAGAGAAATAGTGAGGAATAAAACTAAAAGAAAACCTACTCCTAAACCTACTCTAACTACTAAACAAATCAGAAT
>SNQJ01S0000546.1:4511-35047 GCA_010110895.2 Picea sitchensis
AAGCCTACTCCACAACAAGTAGTTGAAATGGCTAAGTTTAGAGGCATTACCTACCAAAGGAATGGAAATAAAAATCAAAGTAACAACCAAGCAAACTTTCCCAAGGTAGCTCAAAACCCCCCTAAGTCAAATGTGTATGCAAGATCAGATTTAAATATTGACTTAGGAGGATGGTTAAGTAATGAAAAAATGTTGGTGCCAGTGTCAGAGTTAATGAAGATTCCTTCTCGGAGGGAGAAGCTGCTCAGAGCCATAGATTGCCCTTCTCAGAAAAGTGTTGACGTGCCACCAACGAGAACTTATCAGGATGCACCGGTTATTCTACAAAATATGGATAGGGGAAATGAGAAGAATAGACCCTTTTTCCTATCCTTGCTCGTGAATGATTTTATACTTCATAATTGTATGTTAGATTCAGGAGCTACTTCAAATTTTATGACGAAGAAAGTAATGGAACAATTGAACTTAATAATATCTAGGCCTTATCATAACATTTGCACTATGGATAGTAGAACCATAGCAGTGCATGGTTTGATTAAGAGATTACAAGTACACTTAGCTGCATTTCTAGATATCATGATTGAGATGGACATTGTTGTAATTGATGTGCCGGATACTTGGGGTTTGTTGCAAAACAACTGCAGATTTAGGTGGTAATTTACAGATGGACTTAATTTATGCCACCATTCCAACTCCAAATGGTTTAGAGTTTAGATTGAATAGAGAGTTGGAAAGAAAATATCATGTGAAAGATCCTAGGAAAAAGGAAAATGAGATTGTTTTTCAGGAAGTGGAAATGGGGTGTTATGAGATAGAGTCTACTCCTATAAAGCTGAAATTAAATGATAAACCCCCAAGCATTTGTAATGTTTGGGACCCCATGGATTCTTTTGATGGGCTTTTGCTTGAGGAAGATTTGGATGAGACAGATAATGGTTTGCTTTCTTCAGAGTTAAAGTCAGAGTTGGATTTGTCAGTCAAAAATGTGTCACCAACTCAGCCTGCATCAGAGGAATCAGTTAGAGGTCAAAACAAGTCAAATGGAATTCTTGGGCCACACCCTCCTTATTTTGTAGAAATTGGGAAAATTAAAGATAGATTCAATGACGAAAATCTGATGGAGTGTACTAGGGATGATAAGGTTAATATTGATAAAATAAAGTATACCATCCCTAATGAAAGATATGCCAAGCCTTTTAAAGAAAAACTAATTTCACAGACTTTGCACTTGACACCTATGGAAAACCATCATAATTTTTTTAAGGGGCACTGCCCCAAGTGGCCTAAGGTTAGAAATTGGGATTCACATGAAAGAATAAACAATCAGCATAAAATGTATCAATCTTCTAGCAACTTTTCTCAGCCAGTGGGACGACATAAAGTCAAACATGCTAGTGAGCGGACCCCTCCTTGAAGTGTTCTTCATGCAGCAACTTGGTGTCCAAGGGACACCCTCTGTAACGTATCTCTAGCCCTTCTCCTTGTATTTCAATTTTGTATTATTTCATTCATTATGCTGATATGTACTTAGAATTATTTTTGTATCATAGATTCATTTTGTAGTCATATATGTTGTACTTTAGTTATTTCATAAATGTAAATGTTGTTTATAGCATTTTATTTATTCATTTGATATATATGTATGCTTATGTTGGATATTGGTGAGCACCTTTTTGTAGATGCTGGATTCTCGTATGCTCTCTGTCTCGATTGAGAAGATCGAACACACGTCCCCATGTGGAGCCAGATGTTGACCGCCTCTTCAACTAGGGGGTCAACTCCATGTACCATGAAGATATGTATCAACAGATGCAAACATGTCGAAGACTAATTGGTTCTACATGGCATTTTTTTGCTCCAACACACAGTTTTGTAAGCGGGATTACCGCACCCCCGCGCGGGTTTATAATGTGATAGGTCTACATGGATCATGTTAGGTCAATTGCCTTAGTGTTTCTTCATTAGGAGAGTTCCTTTCATTGAGTGTTTTTTATCCTCAGGAGGTTAATGTGGCCTAACCAACCGGGTTAATCTCCCTTGAGTTTTTCACTCCCACCCAATAAATCCTCCAAAGTGGTGGACGACGTTCTAATGAAGTCATTCCTAGGTAGCTGGTGTTTAGAAATGTTGTAAATGACCATGTAAGACAGCACGCGAAATTTCGCGGAATTCTGTCAAGTATAGCCAGGTTTTTTTAAGGTTCCGAATTAATTAATTAATTAATTCTTGGTATTTAATGTAAAACTTAGGTCCCAGGATCTTTGATAGGGGTATTTGCACTCAAAAGAAAGCTAATGAGACCCCCTACACTCATGGACCGAGTTTCAACTCAGTCGGACAAGTTTTGCTAGGTTGTTTGTCCACTTAGGAGTTTTTCGGAAAACGACGGTTTTAATTGCCAGACCCAGGACAGGGGCAAATGTCATTTTTGTAATAATGGACCAAATCAAGTGAAGTAAATGATAATTAATGATGAGAGGGAACCCACCTAACTTATCCTAACCCTTATCTACCCTTCTTACCCACCTTTTAATTTAACTTACCTTTTAATTTAATCCCCATTTGGGTGATACGCTCCCTCTTAAAAATGTATGACCCTCATTTATGAAAGTTAAAACTCACTTAAATTAAAATGGGGTCTTCTCTCCCACTCCTACATCCTCTCCTATCCACTCACATCACACTTTGGAGTGTGGACTCCACACTCCTCCCTCACTCAAACTTTCCCTCACGTAACCCACACATTCCATTATGGACATGCGCCCCCTTTTCCACGTAGCATTTAGTTTCTCACTTAATTAAATGTGTGGCCTCTCCTCCACCATTTGTATGCCACTTAGGAATGTGTCCAACACATCCTCCCACACGCCTTCATCCACACTCACGTCTTTCGTCTTTTGCCTCACACTTTCCCCTCTTGAACTCGCGTTTTATCTTGATAACTTACGCTTTAGTTCTTGCATAAAGTGGAAACCTCAAACACTGTTTTGGAATCTGCCTGGGAAGAAAGCGTGGGACGCTTCTCTTGGCCAATACACATCCATTCCTTTGCTTTCTCCCCATCCACTTCACCTTCTTACCATTTCCCCTTACCCTAAAAGCCTGTCATCTCATTGGTTGCTTTCCTCAATGAGTTGTCTTCACCTTTGGATCTTTGACAAGTGTTGAAGATCCAAGAGGGGTCTCTTGGTCTCCCATGGCTATAAAAGAAACCCCTCACTCCCTCATTCAGTACCTTTCATTATTGCACTGTTATGCTACTATTTTCTCACCATCTCATTCTCTCTCTCTCATTATTATTGTCACGTTTCTTCATTGGTGTTGCTCTTGAAGAACTTGTAGCAATTAGTTACTACAACTTCTTCCATTTGGATAATAAAAGGGAATGCTTTGGAGGATTCAAGGATCTCAAGATTTGTCTGGGCTCTTTACATGCATATGAGGTGAAATCATTTGGTTTTAAATATTTGTGTGATTATAAGTAGATTGTTGGGTAAATTAGTTTACTTAACTAAGTTTAGTGATTGTATAATTGCTAGCTTATTTGATCTGCATTTATTAATGATTGGAATTAGTTTTGATTATTAATATATGCCATCATTATCTATTTTCGTCTCACATTTTGTTTAAGCTTTGCAGGACACTTCAAGGAGAGGATATTGGGATAAGTCCAAGCACGAATTTTCCCTTACTTCTCACTTACACTCCAAATTATTTCTAATATTATTCACCTTCTTTCATTCTTGATTTTAGTAGCTAATGTGTTTAGATAGGTCACCTAAAATCATATAATTTTCTGGTTTTGTATGCAAGGAATTTCTGCCTAAAAAACAAAAATTCCATAACTTTCTCGAGTGTGTTGCAGCTCAAATCAACAAGCAATAGCTTGATGATTTTTGCAGATTATCGCCAAGATAAGAGGGCATGCTGCCCAAAGTACACGCACAACACACCCTCCAACGACTCCTTTCACTGTGGTAACGTTTTCTTCTTCTCGATCTTCTCTAAATCATTGTAAAAGCAAGCCCAAGGAGTTGTACCCAAATGGCTTGCAGTGCCTTTATTTTTGAGTCTTTACTTTGCATGCGTTAGTTAGATTTCTTTTTTGCCTTTTAGTTCATAGCTTAGCTAGTTTAATCGTTGATATCTACATGCATGCTTAAAGGAAAAATTATCTAGAGTAGATCCAACATAACTAATTAGCTTAGAGCCCGTGGAGGCATTGTGGTTTTCTTTTTCTATTCTTCATTCATTAATCTTTGTGTGCAATCTCTAATTGTTAAATCTTAATCTAACACACATGCATCAAATAATTGGTTAATTAATCTTTCATTTCAGTCATTTACATCACATGCAGTAATCGCTCTCAGATTTATATTTTAATACATGCATGCAAGTATCGGTACCTCCAAGTGATAATTAATCATTTTTAATTTCCGCAAGTTATATGTTTTTCTTTAAGTTTCATATGCAATCTAATCTTTTATAAGTGAATTTAACTTGCGATCTTGTGTTTCAAAGGCTTCAGCCTTCATAGCATTTTTCAAATCTCAGTTTCACAAGCATTTTAGTTCTTACATTTACATGCAACAATTCAACATTTAAGAACTAAATCCGCAATTTCATTGTTAAGAGTTCACACTCGTCTTCAGTATTTTGGCAATCCTTTGTTGAGCAAGCTATAAGCACTCAATCACACTTCTCAATATTTAGCTCACAGGTCTAAAATAAACTAATTAGACTTAATAGGACACCATAACTCACCATCTTCACCATTTAAAACGGGGTTTTGAGGAAAGCCACGAAAGTTTTTCCGTAGTACTCGGCCTTAGGGTTGACCTGTGAAGCTAGGGTAGGCCTCGTTGCCTCACTTCTTGAGCATCCAACAACCACTTGGTAATATGGGGAGGAGAGTTTTTGGGTTGACACCTAGATAGGGCTAAAATTAATCTCACACTTAATCACTTAATTTAATTTTCAATCTACAACATCAGCAATACAATTACACACTTGCAAGCTCTTTGATCTCACTGTCTTTAAATTTACATTCATATGCAAGCTATCTTTGATGTGTTGTAGAATAATTGCTTAAGTGGTTATACCTCTGATTTGGAATACTTTACTTTCAAAGCTTTCATTTATCTTGTATCCCTGTATCTGTGGTGTGATCCTTCAAGAAATGCGTATCCACCTAGAGGCATTCTCTTGATTGGGTCTTGAGTGCTTTGCGTCTCTTGGCCATTGAAAAGAAGTCCAACGGAAGTCTATCTTTTGTGAGCATGCTTGGCTTGATGTGTTGATGGTTGTTCATCTTTGAATATCTTCTTTCCTGCACATTTCAAGCACTTGTTAATATTTTGTATCTAGTCTCAATCTGTATATCTTAGATATTCTTTTGTATCCAATTGTATCTATCTTTTGTAAACTTTTGTAAACTTGTAATTATCTTGTAACGAACATCCCCTTAACTTAGTTGACCCCATTATCCAATCTTAGGCACTAGTCTTAGTTGCCCTAGGAAAGGTCTGACTTTCATACTTAGATAGTTGCATCTTGCATTTGCTGATTGACATCATAGGCTAGATTCCCTTTAACCTTTTAACCAATTAAAACCAACTCCTAGAACATTAAACTATAAATCTCAGCTAGTAACTAGAGTCTACCCCCCTTGGCTTCCCTAGGAGTTAGCCTAGACGAAAGAGGTTCAAGTCAAAGTGACAGCATGGACTTTGAACCTAGGCATTGTGCCTCCGAGGACACACTAAGTGAGCAGGACTTAGCTCACGTTTGCAAATGTGTATAAGGACGACAACACCGCTTAATTCAAGCCTTATAATATGGTAGAAAAATCTTAACATGCTTAATCAATGATTTTGGTTTGAGTGAAGGGTGCATTTTTGCTAAGGACATGACAAAAGAGTTCAATAATCAATACCGCCAACATCTAGGTACATAAAGGGCTTGGTTCTCTTGATTAAATGCCAATCTAATGTGTGATAGAATCCAATGAAAATGTTGCAATCCTACCAATCCTGAAATCCTGAAAACTCTTAAGTCTGTTGAATTTTGAATGGGATATGAAATTCTACTTTCGCCATATGAAGTTCGATGATGTTGGAACCATTCTCAAACATTCTGAAACAATTAATGGTAATGTTAAAAATTTAAGTAAAAGGATAAAAAGGAAAGAGGAAGGAAATGCCAACTTTTACTGCAACAACGTTACCATTAGTTGCTAGCATTTTTGGTCAAACTATGTGAGGCAAAACTCTCTTTTGTAAAATGAGGGTTAAAAGACCAAGAATCTGGTTAATAAGGTGATATTGATGCAGATAGGGCGATAATTTCCATATTATCGCAATAATTACCCAATTTATTGCGATAATTTGAATTTATCGCGATAAATTCAAATTATCGCGAATATTTCAGGCGATATTATTGCCGAGGTTGGTTTTGGCGATATTATCACGATAATTTCGATAATAATATCATGGTAAGTGTAACACTGGTTTGATGCTGATGGGCTTTGATGATAACTTGGGGTACCATTGATGATTTAGCATGACCATGGACGAGGTGATGCACCTTTGCCATGATTACACCTTGAGATGATGAGACGTGGCCTTGGGAGGCCCTCCTTCACCCTTGGGAGGCTTGACGTCACCACGTGTGTCGCATTAGGATGGCTCAATTGCATGCTTTATCATTTGTAGAGACTATTTGAGGGGTCGGCCACACTTGTATCATGTATTATTTTTATTTCACTTTATTTTGTGGACAAATGCGCTAGGGTTTACCTCATAAATGAGGCTAGCGCATGGATCATTTTTCATCATCACATTCCTCACACTTCTGTGGGGTAATACTCTAGAAAAGTTCACTATTTTTCTTTCTCTAGCACTTTTTTACTTATGTGCTACTCTTGGAGGAGGATTCTTGTGTATGGTTAGCTCACTTGGATGGTTATTTTCTGCAACTAGGGTTTGAATGGTCTAGCTACTTGGAAGAAGTAAGTAATTTGCTACAATTTTGGTCTCTTGTTAATGCTAAAGGTGTTAATTGCTATCTTGTTGCAAGTTTCTTTGTCTTGTTGAAACCCTAGGAAGGAGACATAAGTGTTTCTCTCCTACATAAATTTTTTATTGTCCAAGTTTGTGAAGCATTCTTTGCTAGGGTTAAAACCCTAAGGCCCAAAAGTGCTTGCATTTTAGGGTTTTAACCCTAGTCTTTGATCCTTGACCTAAGTTAAACAAGAAGGGAAAAACAACACCTAGGGCCCAAGAGTGTTTGCACCCTAGGAACCTTTTTTCTTCAAAGTCTAATACATAAGGCCCAAGAGTGTTTGCACCTTAGGGTTTAGATCTAACCTCTCTTATTTCATTTAGCTCGACTGTCAAGGTAATGCATTTGTGACTCCATGAGTCCTAGAGGACAACAACACTAGTCTAGGGTCGTTCTAGTGTTAATCTCTCTCTCTCTCTCTCAAACACTTTACTAACTCTCCTAACGCAAACTATAGCAAGCAACTATCATTTATTGCTTCTGTTACAAAAGTTTGCTACAACCACTGCAAAATATTCTAATTTGCTACATACACACTTGACAAGTGGTTTAAACTACTCAGAAAACTTTTCTAGCAATATGATAAATACTTGTTGAAGGCTTGATTTCCATGGTGAATTGCTATATTTCTGAGTACTTTTATTTCCTGCTGTTGCAAAATATTAATTGTTGTTGTACAACTAGTTTACTACTGTAATTTGCAACAACCATAGCATTTATTGATTGTCTAGTGTATAAGAGCTCATCGTTGAATAATATAGCTTAGTAATTGTTTATTATTGTTGCAAACTGTTTATTGTCTCGTATAGGTACAACAATTACCTTGCAACCTCTCATTTCCCTTCCTAGGCCTAGACCTAGACCTAACTAATAGGTGACCAAGATAGGTGGTTGTAGGCTTGGCTAATCTGGCTATTTGATCCCTTGAGGTCATTAGGGAAACCTCCCTTGTGGTGGAATTCTTTCCATCACTAAAAAGAGGGAAGTCTCTACCTAGGTGACAGTGGTAGATTCTTCCATAGTTACACAAGATTTGAGATATTGTGGAGGGCTTTGCACAAGTACAAATCCTGTGATAACAAGTCCGAAAATGAAAAAATGATCATAACTTTTGCTAGACTTCTCAGATTAGATATTATGACCCCAATTATGGAATGTCGTGGTTTTTCTAGATCTGCTGGTACTGGTTTGACTGAAATCTGTGCACTCTATCAAAATATATCAAATCTACGAATTTCGCTCTTGTCATTGAAAAAACCCTAAAATATTGTTGATTTAAATCAACAATTTCTCCACTTTCCGGTCTTCGTTTTGTAAGTTTTTTTTTTTGAACTAGGGTAGTTTTTTGAGAGGAATTTAGATATATTGTTGGTTTCTTCAAATTCTGCACGAAAAGTTTCAGAAATTAACCTGAATGCTGCCATCCTTTTTTCGTAAAAAAACCTGCAAAAAAGAAAAAAATTCTCCCATTTCGTGCCCAAAAAAGAACATTGATACCACTTTTAGTAAAACTTCAAAGATATAAGAGAGAATATAGCCCTTAACTTCAGAAATAAACCCTTGAATGTCCAAAATACCAATACATTCACCAAGAACAACACCAAGAATACAAAGAAAAGAACCTTGAAGATAGGGTATCACTATCGAATACTCCTTATAGAAGGAATCACTCCACAAACCATGCTTGCTACAAGACGATACAATCCAACACACCTCCAATACAATGATACTTGTGTATTTATACTTTCTCATGAGTACTCTTCAAAAGATAAGGCACTGAATTGCCCACTGTTCACTGTGCTACTAAGTCCTCCTGTATGCCACTGCACACCATCACCAACTGCTACCACCATCTGAATCGCATTGTATCCTGTATGAGCAGATGTATCCTCCTGTGCACTCACCCTGCTAATATTATCTGCGCCCGGATCCCATACAAATGTGTCCAGACATGTGCTATGGTCATCCCGACCAATAAGGAGTGCATCCTCATCACTGTAGACCGGTCCTGGAAGTGATTATCCCATCAAACTGTCAGTCTTCACAATCTGATCTAACAATGGAATCTCCAACAGAGGTGATTCACTCTCCTCATACTGATAGGTATGTGTATCGTCAACTGGCTCCAGGTCATGCCTCTCATCCTGGATTTGTGGATCCATGTGTCCCTAGTGTACAATCCTCTTACAAGGCTCCTCCACCATATCAGGAATGCGACTGATATCCTCCTGTGTCATGTCTATCATAAATATTTGAGAAGGTAAGAACCGTGTTATGCTCAACTCCATGGGAGGAACAGTATCCCCCACACATGACCTCATACCAGGTGCTAACACATATGAATCCCCACAAGTGTCACCACTATGCTGAAGTGTTGAGTCCTCAACACTGTCTGATAGGGAAGATAAGGAACATGTGTTATCATCCTGTCCATCCAACTGTCCATCAGATGCGTAGGAGTCACTAGCCTCATCAGACTGCTTTAAATAAGCATCTATGGTTGCATCCTCATGCATCTCCTCATCCTCACTATTGTAGTGTACTTCAACAATGTGCACCTTACCTTTACCCCTGCATCTGTGATCTGGCTCCCAAGGCACTTTGCAACTGTAGCGAAGCTCCTTGCATCTAATGGGTGTAGGCTCAATCTGTGCTTCCTTCCATCTACTAGCTGGTAGTGATGTTTCCTCTTTCCATTGTCTACACCGTGCTCTACTATTTTGTATTTCTGATATCCACTCATGTATGGCTAGATTCAATTCTACCCGAAGCTTTTCCTGTTTATCCATTTTTTTTTACTATTGAACAATGTGCTACTTGCTCATTTTCAATCAAATTTTTTCTCGTTATGGAAGACCCCTTAGGCTGGGAGGAATCTTCGCTCTGATACCACTGTAATGTTCCCAACCAAATCTGATTGAAACATTAAGGTTTTTATTGGTTTTATGTGTTTTCTAGTTGTGGTATTTTGTCAAACACTTTGCTGATTTTAGTCTCTTGAGTTGCGTTGGGGTTTATAATGGTGGTTTTATTGTGTGTTTGTAGAAACTTGAAAGTAAAGATATCAATGTAGCCAATAACATATACACAACAAATACAATAGAAGCCACTTAAGTACATAGCGCAAATACCTTAGATCTGATATTATTCATAATAGTAGCTGAACTCATACAAAATGGAGCAGATCTGGAATACATATAAGAGAAGAGAGTGTATGGTTGATAATGCCTCCAAGATACAATAGAGAGATGAAGATATAGGCTTCCAAAAGCCTCCTCAAGCTGAACACCAAAGGTATAGAAGATCCAACTCGTCCCTAGCTGAAATGTGATGTCCTCCCTAGCACAATGCGCCCCTCACTAGCTGTAGCAAGCCAAGAAATCGGCCTCCAAGGATATGGCCTCTAATCCACTGAAACCAAGTGCTAAAATGTAGATTGGAGTTTAGAGAAACCCTCTAATGAACCTCCAAGCTATTGGGAGTGATCTCCCGCTCCAACTCACAAGATCCACTATGCACAATGCACCCTCTTGAAGAGAAACACACGCTCTTGAGTAATAGGACAAATGGGATGACGAATCCACTCAAACAATGATGCAAAAAGGCGCTGGGGTGATGGAAAACAATTCTGGAATGAGATCTACTGAAGATCTAGCCACCTCTGAGCAAATCGAACTACTCTCTCAAGAACAGTGCGCCCTAGCTCTGCAGAAAACCTCCAACAGTATGCTTCGTCTCCACAAATGCTCCTAGAACTGAATAGAACTGATGTAGAATGGTAAGGGAGGAATCTTTCATCTCTGTGACCAAGCTTGGACTAGGTTGGGTGGGATCTTTCACCACCGAGCTGATCTCTAGGGTTTGTTCAGTCAAAACCCTCAAAACCCCCAAGTGCATGGGCTCTCTAGCAAAAAGCCAGACATCAAAATGATAATCAACATAATAAGAGAATAGAGGCCTCTATCTCTCTTTTATCCCCCTTGTTCACCTTTTCTCTCCAAGTGACTTTTACTTTATTTTATTATTCCTTAATTAAATCACTTTATTAATTAATTAACCATTTTACCTCTAAAAAGTGATTTATTCCTTCTTATTGCTTCTCCGGCCATTGAAAGTCACTTCTCATTATCTTATCCTGTAGTGCTCTTCCTCCCGATTCCGATGAGCTATTACACTAAGAGGTTTCTCCAAGTATTATGCTCAATTCGACCTTCTTAGTGAATTTAATTAAAATATAATCCATAATAACTCAAAATTACGGAAATCGTTGGAATGCAATGGAACCAAAGCCAAGATGTGCGGAATGGACCCTGATGATGAAATATGATGAATGATGCAAGTCAGGCCCAATAAAACCCCTCAATATCTGCGGAACTCTCTGTCAACCCCATCTGGCTACTCTGGCAAGCATCCCTCTCTGTAACATAGCAACAACCAAAATTGGGGACATTACAGTTGGTCATTTGTATTATTGATGTGTCCAACTTTTTTTTTTCCTCCATGTGATCTTCCTTTTCACATGTATTGTTGCAGCTGTGTACAATCTAGGAAGCACATGTTAGATGGAAATGGTTGTGTTAAAGTAATTAATAAGTTTTTATTTTCCTTTCTCTGATTATCTTTTACTCAAATATTCATATTTTATTATTTGCTCAGTAACATTACAATACCGATGGCTTAGAGAATCTGAATGTAATGGAGATGAGAAGCACCTCTAATGCTTTTTCTTGTATGCCTGTAGTTGATGTAGGTGTTAATGTTGTATCTGTTCATATTTACTGCATTAATGAATTATCTTATGCAGGATGCTATTGAACAGCCCTCATTAATCATTGTGTACTTTGGTGGAAATGATTCTGTGGGGCCCCACACATCAGGCTTAGGTCCTCATGTACCTCTTTCTGAATACATTGACAACATGAGGAAAATAGCAACTTATCTCAAGGTAAAATTGTTTGATTTGGATTCTGCATTCTGATTTCTTTTTGTCCAATATTATGTTTTGGCAAGTTTTTTGATGATCATCAGATTGAAAGATTCTAATTTAAGTGTGGGGAGAATAAATCAGGAGCTCTCTGAATCAACACGGCTAATTTTTTTAAGCTGCCCACCTATTAATGAAGATATGCTGAATAATGATTCAAGGTATTTGCTATTATGTGAAGTGTTCATCTTAGTCATTTATAAACATTGTATATTTTTTCCTTTCTGTGTAAGATTTTAACTTTTTGGATAATGCAGTAGCATTCTTAGCCCTATAGTACGAACCAATGAAGCTAGCCGACATTATTCTGAAGCCTGTATAGAGGTCTGCAAGGACATGGATCTCAAAGTTGTAGATCTTTGGTCAGCTATTCAAACAAGGCCAGATTGGCGAACATCCTGCTTCACGTGAGTTCCTAAGAGACTATTGTTTTGGTTGTTTGTTTATCTCCAGTCTGGTTTTATTTTTCATTCCCTAACAATACTGCACTGGTTTGGTCAATTATCAAAGATTTGCCACTGAACATATTTTGACCGTGTTTTGCAAATGTTTGCATGAGGTAAATATCTCACACAGAAATCACACACAAACCAGCTAATCCCCTTTTCTGTTCATTTAGTGTCAAGCATGTGTGCCAACGGTATTGTATTTTTGTGCTCGGAGTTCTTTTAATTTGTCAGGCACAATTGATGGTGTGCTTCTAGTACCTCATTTTGATTGTGCTTTATTCTTGATTACCTCTGCTCTGAGTTTCTTGTCTTGTTCCTTCTCAGTCTCCAATGTCATTTAGATTGGATGGTTTGCAGTTACTTGAACACCTAAGTCCTGCAAAAAATGATCTATCAACAACAAAGTATCCAAACGAAGATCCCCTTTGCACTTAAGGCGGCTGGATAATACTTTGGGTGTTAATCTTTTGAACTTATCTTGTCGTGGAATGTCAACAGGTTTGTTGGTTTCCTTCTAACTGTGGCTGTGATCATGACTGGGTGAAAAAAGTTGCATTTGCAAGAAGCTTGTTAACGAGCTAGAAACATCAGAGAAACAGGGCAAGTGACAAGGATCTTTGTATTAAGGAGGAGAACAAATTTTATTGTATACAAAGATTATCATTTTCAAGAATATTCCACTTTCAAACATTCTCCTTGAAGCAGTTGGCCTTAAATGAAAGTGATGTCCAAATGACAGCTTTCTTTAAAAAATCTACCTTATCTCGTAATTGCGAAGTTCAAATTCGAATTTGGTGTGATGTGGAAGAAATTCATCTGAGAAAAATCCTAAGTTACCAGGATTCGGATACAGATCCACCAGTTTTTTGAAAAGCCAGGATCCGGATACGGAATGGAAACCGCAAGTACAATCAATATAAATATATTTTTGTAAATTTTAAAAGTAATTTTTATTTAAAAATTATAAATTTTGTAATATAAAACTTATATATATTAGTAATATGTAATATTTATATAAAATAATTAACATATTAAATTAATAAACTTATTTATTAATAGATTAATATTTAATAATAATCTATTAATTAAGAGATTAATATTTAATAATAATCTATTAATAAATAAGTTTATTAATTAAGAGATTAATATTTAATAATAATCTATTAATTAATAAAGAGATTAATATTTAATAATAATCTATTAATTAATAGATTAATTTTAGTCATACTGGTATTAATAGATTAATAATTAATATGTAATATATTAATTAATTAGTTAATATGTAATCTATTAATTAATATATTGTAATATGTAATACTTATATAAAATAGTTATTAAATTAATAAGCTTAGATTAATAATTAATATTAATCTATTAAACTGTAAACCCAGCATTAATAGATTAATAAATTAATTTTTAAAATGTTAAGATTTATAAATTAATAATTAATATATCAGACTAACAAAAAGAAAACACTCGCCCCCCTGCTCGGAATTGATAATCCGTTCGAGGAATTTGATAATAAGATTTAAAATACCCCGCGTGCACCTTGAGCCGGCGGGTTTGAGAGATTGATTTATTAAAATAAATATCGGGGGCCAAAACAACAGGAGTACAGTGCGTCGGCATTTGAAATTAGCGCGGGGTAACCACCAAGTAACACTGCCCAATGGAATTCAAAATCACGCACGGTAACCACCAAGTAACAGTGCACAATTGGTTTCAAAATCGCGTAGGGTAACAACCGAGTAACAGTGCCCAATGACGTTTCAATTGCACGTTAAAACCGGTAAATAGTGCCATAGACCGGATCGTAGGTGGATCCAGATCCGTATTCGTATCCGATGCAGGGATCCGCGGATCCAGCCCCCCGGCCCCGCGGATCTGGTAACATAGGAAAAATCCCATACGGAAAAAATTCCTGAAGATACATTTTATTAATACAAATGTCCATGAGACAATGAAATATTAAAATCAAAAGGAAAAGGTTAAGTGAGATAGATGAATAAATAGAGCATGCAAAGTGGTAATCATGGCTCCAATCACAGTGCCTGCAGGGCATTCTCGAATTAAATTTATTCTCCTGGACAACAACCAAGAATCTGAACAGTTTGCCAGGGTTGCTACACTGCCAGCCAATCCTTGATATTAATGGGAAGTATTTGGATTCTGTGGCAAGGTAGGCACATCACTTCAATGTCTTGTAGTTGAAACTAGTCAATAGTAAATACCACAACAAAATATTTACTACGTAATATGAAGTTTGAACAAACTCTTTTTCTGGGAGTGAAATAGGTGATTTTAATTATCTGAGATACGAGGAATGGTCAATGGTAGTAGGTGCAGTGATGGAGATTTTCGAGTTATGTGTTAAAGTCCTGGATGCAGAAATTATAATTCTGGACTGAGAAATGTGGCAGAGTCCAAACTCATAGACGCTAGCGGGAGTGATGCCTGCCGAATGCTGTTTTCTTTTTATTTCTTTAGGGTTTCTCAAGCAAAGAAATTTCTGGGCGATTTTTTTGCCTGAAATTTGAATTCTATTTGTTTCAGTATGGTCAACTACCAAATTATTCAGCCGTAACAAGTTGAGTGCCATCATAAAGCAGAAGATCATCTCAAATCATGCTCCTATCTTTTTTTTCCCAAAATACATGACTTTTAAATGAAAATGCAAAAACAATAATTTCTGCCTCATGTAACACCCTGTTTTCCACGCGACTGTAATTATGCTAAGACTTCATATAATTATGTTTATGGAGTATGTAATTGTGTTTTAATTAATGAAAACACCAAAACCGCTGACTTAGAGGGAACAACCTTGACAGTATTGGCCATGATACACAAGTGGGAATTGATGAAGCAAGGGCTGACGAAGTGGACTAGTAAGGTAGAGTTGAGATGTTTTTATGAAGAAACAGGAAGCTTGTTTAACAAGCTAACTTATGCTTGCAAAGCATAAACACACACCTTCCAGTGTACTGATTTGTATGGAGCCACGTGACCAGTTATGGGAGATGGGATTGGTGGTTGAGGCAGTTAATACTGCTGATAGATCTGATTTCTTGAAGAAGCAAGGGTCAATTGAAAAACCTGACAAAAGTACACCCATTGGATTGCCCCTTCATAATTCCGATCTTTGACTGGAGATCGCTTCTGACAGAAGCCATGGGAATCCCAAGGATTGGCAGAGGAAGAGACCAAAGGTGGAAAACACCACCGAACTACCAACATAATGATGCAAAAAAGAGACATCAGAAGGAGAGCAACAAGGGAGACTGCAGAAAAAGATAGAAGACATCCGTGAGGGGCACTTGCACAGCAGAACGAAAAAGAACAGAGCATGAAGAGCTCGAGAAGAGCAAGAACCTGAGAAGGAACGAGTGAGCACTAGGCTTACAAAGTATCGGTGCAACAAACAGAGGGGTTCGTGAGCAGGGGTTGAAGAGAAGAGTGAGCTTTCCTTGAAGAAAATAGGAAGCTCATCCAACTTATTGATGATCACCCTGAAACTGAGAAGACCTAGATCCAGACTGGAGCAATATAGGGCTACAACTTGGTACTTACCGGAAAGAAATCGACACTGGTAAGGGGAGGTTGTCGAGGGACTATTTAGTAGAGAAGGGACTTCCTTGTGCAGAGGAAATCTAGTTGATAAACTACCTGATAAACCTGTAGAGACCCTGAGCTCAATGGGAAGGAGGCAAGTTATGTTGTTGTCAGAGGAGGAAGGAGAGTAACCTTCTTGGATCATCTTAAGCTTGGAAACCAGCTGAATCATTCCTCTTGTGGTTTCATGTCTTGGCACGAGGGTGGCGTACTATAGGAAGACACTCTACAGTGTGCCCTAAGGTTGGAAGGAAATGCGTCCTCTCTCAGTCAGTTGGTGTTGGTCAATTCCCTGATCAAATAAGTATTTAACTTGACCTGTCTAATAGTGTATGGATGTTGTAATTGTGTAATTGTCTGATTTGATGGGAAATGTGAATGTTCGTAATGAATGAAATGAGTTCTTGAATAAATAGAATATGCTTGACATGGTTCTTATGTAATCTGTTAAATGGTGAAAATAGACCAGTATGAGCATTCTGTACCCCTAAGAATCTTGCATCTTTGAGAGGAAAGTTTGCAAGATATGGACAAAATATTCACTCAGAAAGGGACAAGAGCACTCTGTTGTCCGGAAGACCCCTATGAGAATTAGAGGGCCATGTGTTATGAGGGAAAACCGAATCCTTAAGTGGAAAGCTTGCAAGATATGCAAGATCTTTCTTTTGATGGAGTTGAAAGGCCATTGATGGTCTTAGAGCGGTTATCCGACTACTGAAGACTCAGTAGAAACTCTAAAGAAACCCCTGAAATTGGCTAAGTCCCAACTTCGGACCATTGTCTAGTAAAAGAACCTCGTGTTGAATCAGGAAGATTCGCAACTGTCGATTCTGTGTCCCGAGTAGATCCAGACCGTTGATCAGATGGTGTCGCCGTCAGAGTGACCGTGGGGAAGGTTGTGTTAGGACCCCGATAGGAAAGCTTGGAGTTTACAAGAACTGTTGATTTATCGGAGGGTAGTGACAGTGGATTCTGGATCTAGTAAGAAGACTATTGGAGGATGGATAGTCGGAAGTCCGGGAAGAGGGCTATATAAGGAGTTTGATGATGGAAACTCTGAGAACTATAGATCCATTGGGAGATGTCCCTCGAGATCTCAGCCGTTGGATATAATGCAACTTGATCTGAGGAAATTTACCTTGGAACCCTAACCTTCGTGTGATTGTGTTATCTGAATGAACCTAGGCTGCTCGATGAGATGAACGAGGATCGTTCGATCTGTCGGAGCGGGTGTGATCGGAGTGATGTAATGTCCCCATTTTTGGACATTATTACATTATAGAGTGTTATTCCTACCAGAGTAGCCAGATAGGGTGATAGAGAGTTCGAGAGATATTGAGGGGTTTTATTGGGCCCGACTTGCATCATTCATCATCAAGATCCATTCTGCACAACTTGGCTTTGGTTCCATTGCATTTTGACGATTTTCGTAATTTTGAGTTATTATGGGTCATATCGTAATTCACTAAGAAGGTCATAATGGGCATATTACTTGGAGAAACCTCTTAGTGTAATAGCTCATCGGAATTGGGAGGAAGAGCATTACAGGATAAGATGAGGAGAAGTGACTTTCAGTGGCCGGAGAAGCCATAAGGATGGATAAATCACTTTTTAGAGGTAAAATGGTTAATTAATTAAGTGATTTAATCAAGGAATAATAAAATAAAGTAAAAGTCACTTGGAGGCAAAAGGTCAACAACGAATTAGGGTTTCGGGAAGCTATAAAGGAAGGGTAAAGCAACCTAATTCATAATTATGTTATGATTTGATGTTGAGAGAGTTTCTAGAGGAGGAGGAGAATTGACCTTCTGTTGTTTTGTGGATTTCTGGAGGAAACCACCACCATTGATCAGTTTCGGTGTTGAGAGACACACCCTAGCCTATTAGAGATACCATCCAGGTATTTCACCGTGCTATTTAAGAGTATCTAGTTTACAGTGTTTGCACAGCTCAGCCAGTGAGGGCGCAAGGGTTAGTGAGGGTTTGGTGTAGCTGCACGATGCCAAAGATTATCTTGTAGATTCCTTCCGACCTAGTTAAGGACTTGCCAAGGCACATCTTTTGAGCCACCAGTCATCAGATTCTGATGGTGGAATCTTTCAGAGCGCAACAAACAGCCAGATAGGGCGCAACTCTTGAGGAGGGGAATTTGGGGTTCCAGAGGGAGTTCCGGATCAGATCCGAGGAAACCCTCCGGACCCAATTCAACATTGGTCAGGGCGCACATTTCGAGCCATAAGGCAACAGATTCTGTCGATGGAATCATTAGGGTGCACTCATTAAGTCCATGAGGTGCGCAACTCCCCAGGGGATGACATCCAGAGCTTCTGGCATTCGATCTTCAATTCGTCGGTCATCAGTAGTAGCCTAGAGGCTAGGGCGCTCCTTTTGGGACAGTTCCAAGCGATTCTAACAGGTATAGCCATTAGGGCGAGTTTTCTAGAGTTGTAGCAGATGCCGTGACTTTCCGGAAATGCATCTTTTTGTCGATCTATCGGTGCATGCGCAGATCTGCCTTCATTATCTGATCACAGGTATTTTATATTAGTTGCTTGTATTCCAGTGATGAACCACGAGATCTAGCTGACTATTTCATCTGCTTTTAGAATATTATTGTATTTCCTGCTATTTTCCCTCATAATACATATGAATGAGATGGTGTTTGTTCCTTATTCTTTATGCATCATATATTCTTCCTAAACATTAATTGAATGAAACACACATGCGAAAATCACCAAGCATGTTAAAACATTAACTCAAACGCATCCAGAAACCCCCAGAGTATCAGATCAGACAGTGGATTTGACATCTTAACAGTGTTTCCTAGAATAGCCAAGTTAGGAACTTTACAGTGGTCAAAGTATATCTGTGACTCATCGGTCCAGATGAAAGCCCCATGCCTGGTAATATACGTCAGTGGTGCTCCAAGCTGAGAAAAACCCTTGACAAACCGCTTGTAATAGCTGCATAACCCAAAGAATCTCCTCAACTCTGTCACATTTCTAGGCGTTGGCCAATCCAGAATGGCCTTGATCTTCTCCTGGTGTACCTGTACCCCCTGTGCACTGATGATGTGGCCAAGTAAAGTAGCTCTGTCATACCGAACTCACACTTGGACTCTTTAGTGTATAGTGACTGCGCCTCCATGATGTTCAATACCTCATCCAAGTGCCTCATATGCTCCTGCCATGTCTTGTTGTAGACCAAGATGTCATCGAAGAAAACCAAGATTGACTTCCTCAACTGATCCCTGAATGTGGTTCATGTAAGACTGAAATGTAGCCAGTGCATTGGTTAGCCCAAATGGCATAACTAGAAACTCGAAATGACCAAAGTGACACCGAAATGTCGTCTTCTCGATGTCCTTCTCTCGAATGCTAATCTGATGATACCTAGAGCATAGATCAATCTTCAAGAAGAAAACTACCCCTTGCAGTTCATCCATCAACTTGTCAATGCGAGGGATAGGATACCGGTTCTTGATGGTTTTCTTGTTCAAGGCCCAATAATCAATGCACATCCTCATGGTACCATCCTTCTTTAGAACTAAGACAACTGAAGAAGCAAATGGGTTGCTGCTAGGTTTGATGTCTCCCATTGCTAGCAATTCCTTAATTGCTTTCTCTATATCCTCCTTGAACCTCCTAGGATGACGATAGGGTGGTGTGATCATAGGTTTGCCCCCCTCCTCCAACTCAATGGTGTGCTCAAACCCCCTGTCAGGTGGTCTCCCTGGTGGAATCGACCTAAAAACCTGCTGATGTCGTCCCAACAAGTTCCTGATCTCTGTCTGATATTGTTGTTGACCCTTTGAATCCTTCTGCGTAGTGATTAAGCACTCTGTGCCATATGCTACCTTCCCATGTTTGAATATCCTCTCCATCCTCTTGGCTGAAACTATCCTGGGTGCTCCCGTCGACATGCCCCTCAGAACAATCCTCTTCCCGTCATTGTCTCTGAACCCCATCTCCAAGGTTTGGTAGTTGGTGGTGATTTTTCCCAATGTGATCAACCACTGGACTCCCAATACCACATTTGTGTCAGATAGGTCAACCACATAGAATGTGTCTCTCATGGTGTAGTTGCCTAACTTAATCTCCAAGTCCAAAACTCTGTCTAGACACTCCACTGTATGGCCATCTGCTACTGCAACATTAAACCCCTCAAACTCCTTTATCTGAAGTGCCCATCTCGATACCAATGAAGTTGTGGGTGGCCCCACCATCTATCAGGACGATTGTCAACTATCCCTGAATAGTCCCTCGGATCCGGAGGGTATCATACCTGGGAACACCAGAAAGGGTCGCTATGACTCCTTCCTTTGCTGGTTTCCGTCTGTTAGCCTGCTCAGGAGAATGTGGAACTACTGATGGGTGGGTCCCTGCCGGTGTTAGTGGTTTACGGGGAGGCTGCTCCTCTGCCTGTGCTGGCTCCTCCTTTGAGCTAGTGGATCCACTGTCATGCTCCTCCTCCTCCTCACTGCCTACACTCTTTGCTGCCACCTCAATATAATGAATCCCTCCCTTGCCCATGCACCTGTGGCCTGGAACCCAAGGGTCCTTGCAGGTGAAGCAAAGCTTCTTCCTCATAAGCTCTCGCCTCGTCTCGTCATCCAGTTTCTCCTTGCCCTTCCATTCTCTCTGAAATGGCTTCCTGTCTCGGTCCCTCTGTGGTATGAAGGGTTTGGAAAAAGGTTTAGTCTTTGGCGCTGAGTCTGCCAAATCTCGAGTGCGTAAGATGGCATCCTGCAAGGTGTGAGGCCTGTATGCCTTCACCCATCCTCTCAAGGGTTCTGTGAGCCCTTTTGTGAATAACATGATCATCTTGGGCTCAGATATATCTATCACTGCCACTGCCACTCGCTGAAACTCTGTGATGAATGCCTCTGTTGTGCCCGTTTGTCTCAACTGGGCTAGATCCGTGAAATGGATCTCTGGATCCCTCCTGTCAAACCTGTCCATGAGTCTCTTTGTGAACTCCCAGTAGGAGGTGATGTGACTGTGTCCCAACGTCACCAATCCATGATGCCACCACTCGTGTGCCTCACCCTCCAAGTGTAGGGTAGCGAAACTGATGGCTTCTATCTCGGTCATCTGGTTGAGCTTGTAGTACGTGTCTAGCTTTTGTACCCAAGCTCTGGCTGTGCATTTGGACGATCCGTCAAAAGAAGGTATAGTGAGTTTACCAACTTTCCGAATGAAATCAATGTTATGTCCCTGCTGTTGCTGCTGCCCTCCTCTCTGAGGCTCTGGGGCGGTTCCTGAGTCCGAGTCCACAATACTCGAC
The DNA here is from genome assembly GCA_010110895.2 of Picea sitchensis. Taxonomy (NCBI): domain Eukaryota; kingdom Viridiplantae; phylum Streptophyta; class Pinopsida; order Pinales; family Pinaceae; genus Picea; species Picea sitchensis. Next base: position 25,902 of record SNQJ01S0000546.1, read on the forward strand.
CAGGGTCATGTCCTGATGGAAGTCACGACCCAATGCTGCATACTCCCTCCTGTATTCTGCAATGTCCTCCGCCTGAGTGGGCGACCTCTGTGTTATCGACTGCTGTGTTGTTGCTGGGGGTGCCCTCTAGAAACTAGGGAACAATGGCCTGCGAATCCTACTCGAAGAGGTGTATGTGTGAGTAGGTGACTGGGGTCTATTGCTTGCCCCTGAGTTCCCCTGTGCTGCATGTGGGGCTTGTGTGCTCGGGGTGCCCATTATAGCCAATCTATCAGCCCTCTGCGCCAAAGACTGAGTCATGGCCTGCTGACTGACTACCAGATTGCTGAGTACCTGCATGAAGGATGCCTCTGCTTCCATGGGGGCCTTACCACTGCCCTTTGGTCTCTCATATCTGTCTCCTAACATCCTCTCAGCCTCATGCTCAGCCTCACGCTCTGCCCTTCTCTTTGCTTCCCTGTGTGCCTCTTCCTCTTCCTCTGAGCTCGGAGGGAAAGGGGGGAAATCGGGTCTAGGTCTTCTCTCCTTGCGTCTGTTGTAAGTGACATATTCGTCACCTACATGCTCATGACCNATTGCTGAGTACCTGCATGAAGGATGCCTCTGCTTCCATGGGGGTCTTACCACTGCCCTTTGGTCTCTCATATCTGTCTCCTAACATCCTCTCAGCCTCATGCTCAGCTTCACGCTCTGCCCTTCTCTTTGCTTCCCTGTGTGCCTCTTCCTCTTCCTCTGAGCTCGGAGGGAAAGGGGGGAAATCGGGTCTAGGTCTTCTCTCCTTGCGTCTGTTGTAAGTGACATATTCGTCACCTACATGCTCATGACCCTCTGGGTCCTCTGCTGCACTCATCGTCTTTAGTCACAGGCTGGCAGGACTAAAGCTCTGATACCATTGTAATATCCCAGATTCGGCTAGTCTAGGAATCTCTGCTAATATGTGTATGATTAATGGTTTACAACATATAAATGAGCATACAAATAACAATTACGACAAAATACTGCAAAGCTTATATTATGATATCTATGTAGAGTACAAATGCCGAATGCGGCTGAATAAAATGAATCACTCGGCTAGATCAATGACAAAAGGATCTTAGCCGGAATACAATAAGTAAACTAAACGATAATACCCGATAATAGATGAACATTGCCGGATTAATGGATGATCTGGAGCTATGGCAGTTTACACGGTAATTGCTGCAAGTCCGAAAAGTTTTCCCTGGTGGCTAGATCTCTCGGATTGGCCTGGAAATTGCCCCAAACAGTGTGCCTTGCTGCCCCTCTCAATCATGGTGACCGACCGACCCCTCTGCTGGTGTGTTTGGACCCCGGATGGATCCCCCTGGGGGAATGCGACCCTCTGCTACTGGAAAACTGCGCCCTAGTGATTCCACCGTTGGAATCGGCTGATGTGTGTCTCAAAATGATCGCCCTGGCCTACTGTGAAATGGGTCGGAAGGGCTTCTCTGGATCTGATCTGATGATTGCTCGGGAACCCCGAATGTGTCCTCCCCAAGTGTCACACTCCCAATGTGTGGAAAATGCGCCCCTGATGATTCCTCTGTGAGAATCTGACGAGAAACCAGGCAAAAGATGCGTCTGGCCTTCCTCTCAACTGGGTCAGAGGGGAATCTCTAAAATCTCCCTGAATGGGACAAGTCGATCCACTAAACCTCCTCAGAAGTTGTGCCCTCTCCCTGAACAAGTGCGCCCCTACTGTTGAATCCTGTAGAACTGCTGCTGAAGACTGATGGAAGATCCATGTGACCTCCCCGGTGACTAGGGTGTGTCTCTCAACCCCGAAATCAGCCACTGGTGTATTCCTCCTGGAATCCACTGAACTATCTCTCGTGAGATGCGCCTCTCTCCTCAAGGACGAGTCAAAATCTGCATAATGATGAATTAGGTTGCTTTACCTTCTTTGATAGCTGTCTGAAACCCTAGTTTGCTGTTGACTCTATTTTTAGCTCGTTTGTTCTTTTTTTAGCTCAAGTTGGCTTAAAAACGCTTTTAGCCACTTTTAGCTCAATGTCACTTTCAAATTATAACACCCTTGGCTGGAGTGACCTCTAGTAACCCTGTTTACCCCTTTCTAGCCCTGGCTATAGTCTAACGGGGCTGTTTAGACCATTAAGCCTCCTCTCTAGAGCTCCTATTTGGAAAGGGACATTATAAGTAAGTGGTTCGGAGTTGCTCGTGGATCCATAGCCAAGATGCTTCAGGGACCAAGGTCTCCGAGGATGAAGGAGGATCGTTGATTCATATGGGGGCGAGATCTAATCTCAACTGTAGATTTTGTGGGTCCCACTTGTTAGCATGTGGGAAGGACGTCCAAGTGGGGAACAATTGTCGAGAGGATAAAGACTCCGTTGTAAATTATGTCGTTAGAACCCCGGGTCCGAGGATCGTTAGATTTCAGAAATGACCCATCGGGATAATGGTGTCGGAAGGGAGATCAACCTAGATGGATGGGAACTCCGATGGAATAAGTCCGAAGAGGTCTAGATCGTTGATCCGAGGGTGGGAGACAATCTTGACCGTTCGATTGAGGGTGCATAGATACCTGAGAACTTAAGTGAACTAAGTGTAGGAATTTCTTTGAGAATTAATAAGAGTCATTATAGATTAAATTGTGATAAGAGAAGTCCTCACTCAAATAACTGATGAATCCGATAGCATGTCATGAGAGAAGAAAGAAAGGAAACCCAACCTCGCACCAACCTAAGTTTGGATTAGGGGGTCGGGTGTGTTAGAAAGTGGTATCAAAGCAGAGTTCAAACTCTAGGCTTGAATGGGCCACCGAGGTTGCTTAAAATTGTTTTAGAAAACTTTTAATATTGCATGGTTTGTATGTTTTAAAATGCCAATATCATGGCTAATAATAATTGTTGTTTCAGCACGTAGGACATACTGAAAGGCAAAAGAGGTGAATAATATGGAAGACACCTCACATTTTAGAGATGAGGAATTTGATGTGCGGAGGGACAAAGAAACCCCTCCAGATTTGACGGCCACTGTTAGAAGTTTGAAGGCATACAATGAGAGGCTCATGAGAGCTCAGGCTGAACAGGTGGAGTTGAATGCAGTATTACTGTAGAGCTTGTTGGAGATTCAAAAACATTTGTAGCAAGGTCCAAGTAATGCAGAATTCCAGCAGTCGGAGAGGTTGAAAACCCCTTGAGATGCTCAGAAGTATGGATTGGCTCACATAGATGTGGGAAAGAGTTCTTCTAGAAAGAGGCATCGAGATGTGTTGTAGGGGCTAGTCGACCCTGTCGACTAGACCCGACGGTCGACTTAGAACTTGTTGGTCGACCGATGTAGTTAAAAGTAGAAGTCGGTCGGAGTGTCTGCTAATCGACCAAGTCAGGTAGTTAAGCAGTTGCAACTGCCTGTTAGAGGTATAAATAGATAAGCACATGAAGGCTCATATAACTTCATGGGAGAGGATATATGTAATTGTGTGGCACTGTCTATCATATAATAAAAGGACTCTTCTTTGAGCTCTCATTACTTATGTATGTCTATCTCTATATGTCTATGTGTATGCATGTATCTCTATGATGACTATGTAATGTTCTACTGGTAACACTCTCTACTTTCCCTTAGATTGCAACATTGGTTCCGTTGCCGGTATTACTGAACTTGGGCATGTAGAAGTATACATAAATGCTAACTCAACAAGACATACGTGAGTGGTGGGAACGCAAAATCAAGAACTACATCAGAAACTATGCAAGAAGGAATAACCTCTCTCTAGCCGAAGCAAGGTCGCGGTTCTTTTCAGAGATGCACAAAATATTTCTTGAAGCTATCCGAGAAGCATTGTTTCAGCACATTAACAGATCAAGTGATGGGTAGATTGACACCCGACGACGATTTAGGCCTGAAGTTGACGAACGAAGGAAGAACGAACCTGTACGACTGGCTCGAACGAATTATTGAAGATTATATTTCAGAATAAGCCGTTGAAAATCAGACGTCCCTAGACAAAATAAAAGAGAAATTCTACACCGAATTGCACGACGGATTTTTCAGCACGGTTCCAACACTTCTTCACAAATTCCTTCTCGACAAGGGAGTTTGTGATATTGTTGAATACCGACCAAGATTAGGCACACCATTACCGCATAGCAACTTCCAAGAAAGAGACGAAAGTTGGGAAGCATTTCTTGACGCAAAGTGCAAAGATACAAGAGAAGCTTGGGATTACTTCTTGAAGAAATAAACATGGCCAACTCTCCCAACTTAGAGTAAGTTGGGTCGACAATGGGGGGTTGGTCAAGATTGTGAGATGTCATAAAAACAAGAAGTAGCGTTTCCCAAACCTAAATGTCGTCGAGAGGAAAACAAGCCCATAAGCTTCTGATCATCTGTGAAGCTTCCGATCATAGAACTTCAGAATGCCACCTAAATACGAGAAATTAGAATAATATACGAACTGTCTACCACACAAAAACCACCAACCAAGCAAACAACTATGGTCGAATAGATGATTATTTCGGTGGTCGTGGTCGAGGTCGAGGAGATCGACGCAGATTTGGTGATCGAGGTCGAGATCATGGACGACCATATTGTGCTAATTGCTAGAAAAATGATCATGAAAGCGCAGACTGTCCTATAAAAAACAAGATTGATCTGAAGTTATGCAACATATGCGGCATTGGAGATCACTCTCTAGAAGACTGCCTGATAGTGCTCGAAAAAATTATACCTAGAAAGACTGTGAATCTACTACACGTAGTATCTAAAGAAGATGTAAGGAACTCTAAGAATTTACATACTGTTACAAGGTCAGGCGCAGGACGCGACATCCATACTCCACCACAAAACTACCAAAGAAAAAAGGCTAACAACTTTCCAAACCCAGATAAAGAAGAGCAAATAATGAGAAGCTCTCAAATTATTTAGGAATGCAACAAAAGATCAACAAAATCCAAGAAGTCGAGAGGAAGACACCATCCAGGAATTTTTGCAACTACTCAAAGAAAAACAGTCGATAGGTAGGCTATTCGACCTACTCAACATACTGCGAGAACACAAAGATGGTCAGAAACTAACCAAGGATGCAAATCACCTCTCTTACAATAGCAAAGATTATGATCCACGAGTCGACTGGGAAATCGAAGGAATGATGGTTAGTCAAGTGGTAGTCGATTTTGGTTCGCAAATTAATATTTTATCGAGAGAAACATGGGTACGAATGGGCCGACCCAACCTAGCACCCACATTGAATTATCTTAAGTTAGCTATCAAAGATTAATAGAACCTGTTATCCCCCACTTTTAGGGATAACTAGGAGATTATGTCTCGAGGCCCACAGGTCCCAGACATGGAGTACCGAGAGCCAGATCGACTTGAGCATGGCCCTGGAGCGCCCATCTTTTCTCCCTTTCAGCGCCTCCACTTTGTCAGCAGCAACAACATCCATCACCTTCAACTTGGTCTTGTATCAGAGATGGTTCTTGCTCCATGAGGTAATGAGTCCGGGTATCATGGTATGTGTCACTCTGATCCTCAAAACCTTTGAATATGTGCATTTAATTCCTTTTATTTCTAACAAATGCTTGGATCTTATACTTGTCCACTTGACCATGTCTGGGGGAATGACATGATGCCCTAGTAAGCCTATGCCCATAGGTTTTGAGTTGCCATTGGGGGATTTCTGAAAAGTCATCGTCCGTTCCCGTCATATTACCACTTTTTTCATCTTGCTTCCTGCTCATCCACCCCTTTACATTGGTCCAGGCATTGGGTTGGCCAATTATTTAAGGGTTGCACCTTGCCTTGATGGAAGAAGGGGTTAAAGGCCCAGAAGGTAAAAGCAAGCTGGCAAAAGATAAAAACCTAAAAATAAAACCTTGAGATGCTTCGCCCAGGGATCCCCGAGAAAACAATAAAAGGCTTCTCAGCAAGAAACAAGAGGGACCCATAAAAAATAATAATAAAACAAGACCTAGTGAGAGGATAGGGGGTCTCATCACGAGCCAGCCTATTAGCTTCATGGGTACCTAGCAGTATGACACTACTAGCAGCTGGTTACCACGCCATGGTAGTGGCTCTTGGTTGCATGGCCAAGAGAAAGGGGGTCTCATCACAAGCCAACCTTCTCATTTATGTGAAAGTACTTGTGGTAAAACTGCCACCACTGGTCACCACGCCAGGGCAGTGTCCCCTGATTAGCCTCTTGAAAGAAAAAAAAGCAATAAAGAAATAAGAATAAAATGGCATGAATGGGCTTGGAAACATTTGCATCCAGGACAGGTGCAGCTCGCCTTCTACAAAGGCACCCACAGGGAAGCCTTGCATTTCCTTACTTTCACTTCACCCTTTGTCAGGACATCCCTTATCCACCTCACCCATTTACATGACTTGGATTTAATCTCTTCCAGAAACATCCCTTTTCCAGTGGACACTAGCCCAATAGGACGCCCCGTCACCTCCTCTAAACTTGTATTACAGATTTGTATAATGTCTTTGAGCACTTGACTGGGGTAAAAGGGGCTTTATGCACATGTTTAATAATATTGATGATGAGATGTGATTGACATTGCTATGATCCTTGTGACTTATGAGCCCGTGGAGGGCATAGTTGTTGATGTACAGGATCATGCCCGACAGACAGGTACCACATTGGACAGGTACACATGGGGAGATGATTAGTTCGGACCTCCATGGGGCTGAAGAGCCCACCAGATGGATGCTGAGACCCCAGTAGGGGGCGGAGATGGGACAGAGGGGTTTGCATTGGAGAAGAGGAGGACGTTCCACAGAGGCACCCTGACAGAGCTTGACCTAGGGGTGTTGTGCCCTCTTCATTGGAACGTTGGCCTTGGAAGGCCCAGGACACCCAGGAGGCTCATGATGTCATCCAACTTCATGGACGTTTTGGGAGACAGTCATGGTAGTTTGGAGAAGCCCAAGGAGGGCTAACGTTTTGCTCTAGGAGGCTGCATTTTCCCTAGAAAGGGCTAATGTCACCCTAGAAGGGGCATGACGTCTTGCTTTTGCTTGATTAGGGTTTTAATTTATGACAATTTAATGTAAAACAATATCATTGTGTATTTTGGCCATGTCGACCTTTTGATGACCTAAAATGTAATTAAGGTGATTGGTATGGTATATATTGAGGGTTTTCACTCATTTTTTGGGATCATCTTTCACTCACCACTTGGTGAGTTCTGAAATTTGCGCCCTATTCTTGGGTTTTGGCTGAAATTTTGAGGCGCACTTGTTGAAGGAAGACTTTTCTTGGCATTTTTGGCATTTCTTCTTGGTGGAAGGTTTACAACTAGGGTTTGGCTACTTGAATGAATGGTTTATGTAAATGAATTTCTGCAACACTTCTTGATTGAATGGTTATAGTATTATTTACTTGCATTTGTTATTATAATTTGCTGCATTAAACCTTAGGTGACAAGCACATGCTAAGGTCCTTGTTTCATGTCCCTACCAAGTTAAGAGCTATTTTGATTTGCTGAAGTAAGATAGAGCCTTGCCATAGCAACACTCTATCTTTACTCTTCTAGCTAGCCGTTTTTTCCTTGTCATTAAGCTAAGAAGGAGGAAAACGCATCAAGGCCTAGGGTTTCTACACCTTGATGAGCCGTTTTCCCCTAGGGTTTGTTTGATGAAGCCTTGCCTTAGCAACACTTCACCTTCTAACTCTCTTGTCTTTAGCCCTATAAACTCTTGCTTAAGCTAGCCGATTTTATCTTGCCAACAAGCTAAAGAAGGAGGAGAAAGCACTAAGGCCTAGGGTTTCTACACCTTAGTGAGCCTTTCTCCCCTAGGGTTCCATTGTTGAGGCCTTGCTATAGCAACACCTCAACATCCAACCCCCTTGTCTTTAGTTTTATCATTATCATTTAGTCCTTCAACCTTTGCAGCCTCTTTTGACTCCATTTTCCCTAGTAGCGCACTGGTCTAAGACCTCTTGTATTGAGTACCTTGATCACAAACAATCTCTAAACATTCTTGAACAACCCCTAACTATTTCTAACCCTAGCCTAGAACTAATCTTACTAACCCTATTGCTGCCGTCACCTTTTATGCTATAAACACCTTTATGTAGCATTCGTTTTACCTTTAAAGCAATTGACTGATTGGTTAAGGCATCGTTTCTAAAGTGTTGATATTGTTACATTGATTGCCACTTATCATTAGAGTTTCTTTAGCATTTATTGTGAAGTGATATTGTAATCATTTCTATTGTGTAAACATTGATTTACTTCGTCAATATTATTGCTCAATTGCTTATTATCAGAAAGTCATTGATTATATGAAGTACTAACCAACAAGTAAACTTGCACATGTATAGTTTCTTTGTTGCTTTGTCTCGGCTAGGTACACTTCTTGGTTACTACTTCCGGTTATCTTTTATCTTTATTGGCTATTAAGCCAGACTTTCTGATCAGGTGGTGACTTGTGAGGGGGATTATTATCACTTAGCCTTTTTTAAGCCTTTACCTTCTCAAAACCCCATGTCACCGGGGACGTCTCCCCTGGGCCTTACCTCCCTAAATAGAAAGAGCTATCCCATTGAGGTGATAGTGGTGGAATAGGCTCAGTTACGCCAGTTTGACCTCTTTTCATCCATCTTTTATCTTAACTACAAACTGTGTAATAACATCTTAGCGCTGTTGTCGGGGAACAGTGAGTCAATTCTCATTAAGACGACACTTTTCGGTAAGCCTTGCCTCAAGAGTCTTTATCTTACAAGCTTACCTGACGACTCCACTTAGGGTGTTTTCCCTTATCTCTTTGGTAATTTCAAGAAAATTATCTGGCGACTCCACAAATGATGACTCGTAGTGGGCGTCAGTACATACCTCCATCTACTACTATGGCCTCTACAAATCCTGTTATCCCCGTGAGTTCTCCCAATTGGTCTCACAAAGAAATTTTTGGCTCTTTGGAGTTAGCTAACACCCCAGGAGGACTGCATGATCTACCCAGTAAGGTTGACTCCTGGATACCTAGATTTTCAGGAGAAAAGGGCTCTGTTGCCGTCCTTATACACACTTGCAAACGTGAGCTAAGTCCTGCTCACTTAGTGTGTCCTCGGAGGCACAATGCCTAGATTCAAAGTCCACGCTGTCACTTTGACTTGAACCTCTTCCGTCTAGGCTAACTCCTAGGGAAGC